>MU155341.1:0-59522 GCA_015484465.1 Pholiota conissans
TACGATCTGCTGAAGAAGAAAGTGGGTTTCCACGTTCATGATCGCGAAGAATTCAACTCAGATGTATAACAGGTAGAAGAATGCTTCTCACTATATGGCGCACTGTACACCATCTCATACAAGGACGACGATGGAGAGATAACTAATATCGCAACAGATGTCGACCTCGTCGAAGCAATCCAATACTTTCAAGCGGGCGACGATGCCCCCATGTCTTCTGCTGCCTCCATATTATCTGGGCGGAGTTTTGGTCCACGCAAGATAACACTTCGCGTCAATATCATGGTGGATTATGATGGGCCAAGCTTATCCAATACATCCTCTCTGGCCAGTATTGAGGAATTCAAAGGACGAAACGGCAGCCAGCTTTCCTTTTCCTACGGAACCCCGAACGCTGAGCTAAACGACGATTCTGTTACGGTCAGTTCAAGGGAACCTGGTACATCATCAAGTAGGAATGGGAAGTCATTCAGTTGGAAGGGCATCGCTCCTTAAATCCGGCGATGTACCGACGCCGACGCAATGGTCGTCAGCATCTGTTCAAAGGTATATTTTTGGCGACCCCCTTCTCGTTTGAAGATTAGATAGCTAATGTCCAATATATATAGGGCGCGTAAGTTAGTGAAGGGTGGGGGAGTCGAGAAGAGGAAAGAAAACGCTGCGGAGAAGGCGCCTAGGATAAAAGGTCGTGGGCGGAAGCCACAGGTGTACGACCTGAACCTGGTCTGCTTCTATAAAAGAATTTAACGTTCGAGGACTTTCGAAATCATGCAGGGCTGGAACGGGAAGTGATGCGAAAAGAGCCGTGGTGCTGAAGAGTATAATGAAAACTCACTTTGAGTCGTCTTTCAATATATTGCATCGAGTGGTGTGTCTGCAGTGAATAGCGCGAAGGTGTGCGATGATCATCAATCATCAATCAGATCAGCTCTGGGATCTAATCAACGCCGACCCCGACGAGTCACTGACGTACGTTCACGTTCAGCGTTTGAACTTTGTTAGGCTGTTCCTGCTTATCAGATGCTGCCTCTGGCAGGGAAATTATATTTTCCGCAGGGTACGCGCTATAATTCATTGTTCCATTATCTCGACCTCACCTCTGGTCTAGCGCGATCTTGTCTCGTCAGGTAATTCTCTTTCTCATCGAATGATACCAATGAAATTAATTTCGGTAATTCTGAATACTCGAGCTATTAGGCATAGGAAATCAAAAGGTCCTGAATGCCATTAGAGTAGAAACAATCAGAGAACGATGCTGACAAACGCGAAAAAAGTCAGTTCGTTTTCATCAGTGAGATTGAGGTACATGAAGCGTACTCGAAAGTGATGGAGAGAAGTGATGGGCGCCAAAGTCGTGCCTCCAGATATCGAGATCCGTGCGAGAATAGGTGTCGATGGAAACGATGGACGCGCCACAGTGGACTCGAGCGCGAAGTCCAGGAAGAGTAAGGCGGCGAGAACGGGCGCCAAAGTACACAACGTGAGATGAGCGACTGAGGAGTGAGTCGCACCTGCTCACGTGGTGCGAGCCAGAGCTGTGGATAAAGCGCTGCAGAGGAACCGGTAGGCTGAGACGTGCGAGTGGAAGTTATCAGTCAAAATCAGAGTGCAGTGGGGGAATGCTTACATTTTCAGACTTCCATTGAGAAGAGCTCGGTTTGTCCGTGTCTTCGTGCGAGCAACGCGGACACGTAATGTGAATGCGGAGGTGTTGTTCGTCGAAACATCGTCCCAGTATCCAGACAGGTACACCGGAGCGCGGAATGTGATGCTTCGTTGATGAGGTATTGGCCACGGCCCTTCGACGCCGCGAGATGGCGCGCAAACGACCGATAGCATTACGTGTCATCTTCTTGAGGTTATAAGTGGGCGAAAGGACGAGGCCAGTAGTGAATGCTTCACCCGGGGCGAGAGAATATGACAAAAATTAGGGATATTGAAAAAATGAATATTGAGCTTCAGAAAAAGGGAAAGAATAAACAAGGATGAAAGATGAAATGAACGTGATCGGACAAACGGGTCCGTGGTGGGTTGGGAGGAACATAATTAATTCCGTAGTGCATCTGGCACGACAACCTTCAATGTCTTCCCGAGCTCACAATTTGCTAACTGGTTGTAGTTCTCTGCGATCACCAGGACGGGCATGAATGAGATCTGGGGGGCATCATATGAGTACCGGTGTTTCCTTTCGACGTCTGAATGGTGCGTACATGCAAGTACAGCACTACGAACATTCTCTGCGCCGTTCTGAATGTCCGCCAGGCTGATAAGTGAGGAGAGGAGGAATTGGCGCCGGCGACCTGGCCGAGAAGACCAGAGAGTACGGCTGACAACGTATGTCAAAGCGAAGTCCAAGAGGTGCAGAGAAGGGAAAAAGGTTGGGTAAAACCAGAATAAGACCCGCAGCGATGTCGTCCGCAGAGAGGTTGGGGTGCGTGAGGTGGGCTTCAACGTGCAGGACACATCGTAATGGAAAACGCAGCGCCGACAAGCGCCAACTATTGGATGGGACTCTGACGCTCGACGGATCTCCACTGACAGTGCGTCAGAGGGATGGATGAGGCGCGATTGGTACGAACTCACGTATTTGAGTCGGGGCTGTTGGCAGAGCTTAGGCGCGCTAAGTGGGGTGGAAGGACAGCGGCGATGGATTCGTGTCAGACAGGTCCACGTCGTATACGTTGGAGGCATCGAGTTCAGGCTGTCGAGCAAAGCCTAGAGACGAGTTGGATTAGGATCATAGATGATCGATGAAGTTTGGACTTGTACTTACTTAGGAATTAGAACCTTACATAAATGGATATCACAATGAAGCAGTCCTACAGTAGGCCTGCAGAAGCACAGATTAATTGTTTCGATGAGGTTGAGACTCGTACTTACGCTAGGACACATCGATAGAGCCCCGGAAAGGACAAGGTAGCATTCCTCATAGCCCTTTGGCAAATACATCGCAAAAGGAAGAGCCTAAGAGTGCGCGAATGTACAAGTCCAGCAGGGAGTCGCGAGTGACGAAATTCAAAGAGTGTTGATGCGACATTGATGTCAGGCCCGGAGCCTTCCGGGCATGTCCCGCGTCGTCACTCGTGTCACCTCGCGCGTCTTTCATCACCACTGGCATGGTCACGTCTAGAGTGCGTGATTCCGTCCCAAATCTCTCCTTTGAATTATTTCTGACATCTCTTATAGTAACGAGGTCATGGACGCGTCAAACATAGGCTAGGATTGCAGTGAGCACACCACGCTTTCTCTGCGCAGGCTCCTTTATGCGAGGAAGCCTTGAATTATTTGAACCTTTGATCTTGGTACGTCCTCCTCCGAGTCTTTCTTTTAATCACACCTCCTTACTCACTCTTCTCCTCCATGCAGACCCTGCAACCAACCATATAGAGCGACCAAAGCGCAACCGCCATCATTCCTGTCATCGTGGTCTATTCAAGCTGCGCCTACCCTCAAATCGCAACTACAGTCGTACTACGCCTCAATTCTGCGCAACGCTCTCCATCGCCATGCTCAAACCGTACCGCCTGCACAAACAATGATCGCGACGCTCTGAGAAGAACGACTCGGTATCGACTCACTATTGCGAAAAGAAGATCGGGAACTCAGAAATTATCGTAGGATCTCCCGGCGGGTTGATTTACGTTGGGATAAATGTGCGTGTCCATTATCACAAAGTCTCAAAAATTCATATGTGACTTACTGTACCTAGCATCCGCCAGATCCTCGGTGCCTAGCTTTGCCCACTCGTTACCGCGCCCATCGTCATCTCTGTAAGTACTTTATATCTCTGACTTTTTCGCTTATTCCCTCTGCTCCGCTTCACTCCATATTATTGTCTCCTACTTGTTTTCCATTCCCACCCGCCATCTTCAACTGTGCCCAATTGCACCCTTGCTTCCTCGCCTCATGCTCCCTCGCACAACTTCTCATCTCCTTGCACGCCTCTCGCATACTAATCGACCTTTTTTTTCCGCACAGGTCGAAGCTGAACTCGCCCACCTTGCCCACGTCAGCATGTTCCATCTCATTGCACCCTCATCGTCGCATTCGGCGTTCGGAGTCAACTTTTCGACTACTCCTTATCGATGAGATCGGTGCTGATAGTCTGGTTCGGGGGATGGCTTCAACGTGGGCGGGGGCGGGGTTGGAATTGGAGAGAATGGTTAGGATGGTGGCTAGATCAATGGAGGATGGGACTGTGGTGGGGTGGATGTAATCCAACTTGACAGGGTCTACACTTGCATCTCCGGGAGTACTTATATCGGTGTAAGCACTATATATTGTGATAATACAATTCTGATTCATTCTCTCGGTTTCGACAGATTTTCGTATGGGCTCGACTGTTCGTTTGCCCATAGCTATGGATTGAAACAGGTCTCGATACAATCGATTTCGCAAGATATATATAAGTACAAGTGAACGCTTATCTGGAATTTACGTATAGACGACCACTCATTGAAGATATACACGCACAGTACAATCTACGCAGGTCCTGATCGATACATTTGAGCGCCCATATACAGTCCCTCCTACTGTTGAACCCAACGCCAAACCACATGAAACGAGAACCTAATCTTTGTGCACATCTTTGTCCTCCGCGTCCTTGTTCATCTCGATCACCGAATCGCCAATCCTCGGGAGCAGCGCATTCTCTGGAAGGGCATCGCTCCTTGAAATTGGCGATGATATTAATACTGACGTCGATGCAATGGTTGTCAGTGCCTGTTCGTCCACGATGTTCGTATCATCAACTCGGCTTATGGCGAGGTTCACCGGAGGCGCATCACTGTTCAAATCAGAGGGAGCTGCTGTGGGTGCAAGGATTGTGTCATCAACTGCGGAGCTGTCCTGGATGGCATTGGAGCTCGCTCTTTGCACTCCAGGGGGTGTATCAATGGTTGAAGCAGGTATTGGTGTGATGAGTTTTGGTGTCAGCTCCTCGGGGTTCAGGGTGTTGATTCGTGGATGGCCTGGGGTTAGAGATGTAGTTGCTGTGTGTGATTCAGTTGGATGGGGTGATGTCACTATGTTCAATTCAGGCGAGGGATGTGAATCCGATGATAAGGGTGAGTGACTCAACGATAAGTTGGGTGATGGGATGGATTGTAGTGGTACACCTGCATCAATAGGATCACAGTGAACAGCTGGGGTTGGAAGCACTGCCTCACTGGCAGGCACAATTTCCTGGGGAGGTGAGGTGGTGGATGAGAAAGACATGATGGCTGTAGTTCCATTAGAAGGAAGACCAGAAGCAAAAGAGGTGGTTGATACTAATGGTAATGGAAATATGATGGTAGGAAGAGGAAGGTCATCATTTCCATAGGGAGAATCCACAAGTTGCAGAATTTCAGGGTTAATTTTGATGCGAGAATAGAGTGCATAGTCATAGAAGAGTGAGGCCCACCACTTGTCGGAAAATCTTTGTACATGTATAAATTCATCCTTGGAATTGAGGTATTTGTCTTCCATCTCAAACCACATGCTGATTGTGTCATTATGCTGGTTGCCTATATGAGTTTTATACTTGGCCAAAGCATCAACCAATATAGCAAGTCCTTGATTGAATTTACTTTCCCTAGTATCCAAGTGCATGTTTTCTGAATGCAGGTAATAAAGGGCACTCTTGATGATTACTCCTATATGAAAGAAAAGAAGGCTTGGAGGAGATGATGAAGATGCATTTGAGCTGACAGTGATTTTGTTGTTGAGATATGTTGCAGCCAACTGGAATGTGGAACCATATTCTACCCCAATTTTGTAAAGGTCAGGCTGATTGTTTTCTAGAGTGGCAAATTCTTGAAGTTTTCTCAAATATTCAATAATTCTATTCCCTACTTGGAAAAGAATACCCTGCATTTCAGCATGTGTATAGATTGAATTGCTGGAACTTGAATGAAATTGGGTAGAAGCCAGGTTCTCCACAATGGTTCTGAAAATATCTGGATAATCTGAATAAAAGCAAAATAATTTTTTTTCTATAAATAAGCAAATAAAACCAGTGCTTACATTGATCATTGATGTTCTGAAATAGAAATGACAGATTATTATGAGACATGGACTTTATAGCTTTATCCATATTGTAATATTGTAGACCAGACTGCAGAAGATAGTGCACAATTCATAATTGGACCTCATCAAGGTAGTCTTGCAATGCTGAAGAGTTACATTTAAAGAGAAGCTCATAGCCATATGGCACTATTTGGTCCAGATAAAACAAGGTGGCATGTTGATCAATATATTTAGAAAGGTAAAATGTGTGATTCATGTAGCTGTATGCGCCATTATGAAAAAGGAAATTGAAAATTAATGTAGAATTGCTGAAGGCAGCAGTGAGTTGCTCAAAATAATGATTGCGGCGGCTAACATCAAATTTGTTAGTACCAATCCACAAATCTCCAGAGAGTTCTTTAAAGCAGTGGAGTGCTGCAATACAGAATTCTTCTGTATGCTTTGCACTAGTAGGCTCTTGTCTAAGCTTTGTCAAACACTGTGTTATATCACTGAGTGGAAAGGCATCATGCCAAGCTTGCCGATGATGATATAGATCCTCATCCTTGTCAAGAATATGGTGGTGCCATGCATCGCGCACAGAAAGCTATTCTAGATCAAAGGTAGCCCACAATTTTTGAGCCCAAATCAAGTATATATGGGGAAATATATGATGCTGGTTGCTTGGTAGGCAGTCATAGTGACTATAGCGAACCCAACTTGGGTCAGAGCAATAGAGTATAGGCCATATGAATGAAAGTGTGCGGAGAACAAATCCTGTGAATGTGCGGAAGACTTGTGATTGGGGGGATTTGTAAGCACATGGAGATGGAACTTTATCCCTAGAGAAGCGGCTGGATAGCAGCAAAATTGACTGGAATGCTGGAAGAATGGTGGTAGCAGCGAGGAATAATAGAATGAATCCAATGATACAGGCAATGGGGATTGAGAGTTTCTGCCCAAGCGGCAGCGAAAAATCAATCAGACCGGCAAGAAATAAGACAAGGGCACCTTGGAGAAGAAGAGGAAGTGTGGCGAATATCTGTGGCACGTACCATGCTTTCAGCGATTCTGTTCGCATGTGAAGCATAGCCAGGGATTGTTTAGGAGAGGAAGCCGGGTAAGCTTGGTGTTCTCGGAGCCATTGAAGCGCAATTGTACCAACAAGTACGGTTGCGAGACTGAGAATGAGGCTGATGAACCAAAAAACGTTGATGCGAACAGACGAAGACTTCTGTGTGAACGGAGATACCGGCGACATCGAGCCACCCGCAGCGAGTGAGGTCGTCGCAGTGGCATTGGGGCCATTGGCGATTTGGGTGAGGAGGTTTATGATGGTGTCGTTTGGATCAGGTTGAAGGAGTTTGTACGACTCGATGATAAATGCCGTGACAACGGCGGAGAACAGACCAGCCTGCAAAGAATATGCACTCTGAACTCCCGTAGTCAAATTGCAAGAAGGGAAGGGCGTACAAAGATCAGGAGGGTTTGCACCTCATCTTTCCATGCGTCGCACTGGATTTTGTCTGTCTCCATCTCTGGCTTCAGTATGATTGCCCACGGATCACCATCTGGTTTCGGAAGAGGGTGGTCGTATGGGTCGTCGAGGTTTGAAATCTTCCTTTTGGGCTTTGCCGCTTCGTCTTGGTTCAGCTTCGCATTCACGGTCAGCGACATTTGAACGGGAGCCGGAATCGATGACCTACCAGCTCGGTGGTGTTTGGACTTTGGGTTTCTTCTACAAGTGGTCGAGTCCCGGCTGCGGTGTCCATCGTTATCGACGTCAGCTGTTTGGAGTGATTTATCTTGTAAGGTGGGGTTGAAAAAGCGCAAGGTTTGAGCACGACAGTGGGGAGGATGTAAGGAGAGCCAGACGTGGCGAACGTGTGACAGATCAACGTGCAGAATGTCAAGCACCGCATAGTTGGCAGTGAGTTCACGCACATGAAGTGGGGTAAAAATAACTTTCACCGCCTTATCGCGAACAAGGCAGTGATATTTCCAAGTGATTTGCTTTATGTCACGGTCGCATACCGTACCAGAAGACATTTATTTATTCATATTCATATATAACACTTCTGAAAACCCACTACATAGGCCAATTAAGTACAGGGATTCCGACCGATAAGCGAAAAAAAAAGGTACACACTTTATGGTCCTCCACCATTCAACCCGCGCTTCATCCCCCGAAGCAGTTCTTTCCCCACCTCCAAACCCAAACCTATGTCGATTTTAGATACTTCTTGTGCAGGTAATCGTATGTCCGTAAAAGTTGGACCTCAAGGAAGAGTTTGAGATGTCAATGAACTATTGCAAGATATCCATTCACCCGACACAATGAGGAAATATACCTCTCTCTCCTTCTCAGACGCAAATGCTCATATAACCGATATGACCTAGCCGAAGAAAAGAATAGGAACAGATGCTGGAGAGATGATGGATGTTGAAGTGAAATGTCTACGAAACTGACCACAGACGCCGGCGAAGAGCCCCAAAGCCGCCATTCGTAGATTGGGAAATGCGAAAATCAATGGAAAGATGGATGGATTATGTTTACGAGGGGTACGTGCCCACGCTCGCATGCATGAGGCGACAGTAGTCGGAGGGGAGGTTGACGAGCGGGAAGACGGTCGTGGTTGCATTCTCGCCAATATTCGGGACTTTGGCGCTGCTCATCCAAGGGGCAAAATCCTCCAAAGTCCATTCCTCTGCACATAAATTCCTTCCCTTCCATCGAAACATCGAAGTTCTTCGCGGTTGAAGACCTCACTCCTCATGGTCCTGTGTTGACTGAGATTCCTGCAGTGGTGCGTATCGGGGCCTAGCAAAGGAGATACAATGTGAGATAGCGCAATGTGAAGAAATATAGACGATAGAATAGCTCTGTCATGATCTAATACCTGTTCGCCTCTCGGAAAATGAACCGGCTTGTCGCGCTTCTTCTTGTAAGTTAGCCATTCGTCATGCTTTGCCGTGATACGTTCATAAACAGATGAGGTACTTAATATTCACGATTGAGATTGCGTCGGGAAAAGTGTACTAGCAGGTTTTCATCGAGCTCGGAGTCTCTGAAGGCCTGGTGATTCAGAAGGGGTGCTGTCTTGTTGAGGACCGTCGACGAGCTGTTCGCAGCAGGGAGAGTCCAGCACGAAATCATAGGCTTTGTTGGGAAAGTGATTAATTATTCAGGAGTTCAAGTCTTCCGTTCAGATAGGCGGGAGATGTTGAGGAAGAGCAAGCATGGTTGAAGTTGCAGACCAAGTCGGTCGAGGACAGTTTTCGGCTTCGGCCGGAACAACACCTCTGATTCGTAGTGGGCGCTAACGAATATGGAGAGTCTGCTAAGCGCAAAACACTCATTTCGCTCCTGGAAATTTCACATTCATAAGAACTGCCTCCGCAATTTCCCTTTTAAACTTAATGATTCCGTCGCTGTTGGAAGCGCGATTCTGCTATGCATCGCTCCGAAGCGGGTTCCCATCTCATACTAGTAACTGCCTTTTTGGTCCAAATGGCACCTGCAAAACAGAGCTCGGAGGTGGGCAAGTCGAAATTGACAATGATACTAACGGTGAGAAAGGCGGAACACGGGACACTCTTGAACGCAGGCTTGGATTTTACGATTACATTAGACAGCAAAGAATAGATCTCTAAGATTGAAGAGACTCGGGCGTCGCGCGCGAACGAAAATGAAGCGGAGAAATATCAACGATTCTGGTCCATGATATATGCGATAAAGTGAGACTTGAGGCTACTCCCTGAGTCGGTGCGACCTGGGCGCTAGAGAAAAAAAGAAAAAAAGCTCTCAGTCTCTTTACACCACAATGCAATTCAACGGACAATCAAAACGGGGCAGGCGTATTCTCCGAAGGGGCGTATGCGCAAAAATACAATCCTGAAATTTGATTATCAGCGATCAGCGGCGTTCGCCATACATATGTTTCCGAGGTGCATGACGACAGCAAACATATCCAGACATGTCAATTTCGATTAGCGTATCCAACACCTGTGCACCTTGGGACCTAGCGGTGGTTCTTGGATCTGTCAATTATGGGCTTGGACGCCGGCGAAGCTGTGAAGTCTGTGTGAAAAAGAGAACATGAGCTTTGGAGGTTCAGGAGGAGTTGGAAGGACAGTGCTGCTTACAGTTACACCTCTCCAACTTCATCTCGAGCTCACAACTATCCAACACCTCTTGCAATCGATCGCCATGATCTCCTTGATCGCACCTTCAAATCTCCATTTCTCGTCCGTTATCTGCGATGCAACCTCGTCTGTTGAGATACCTATGCTCCTCGATTACGCACCTCATATTGGTGACCTTATTGTGACGTTGATTAGCGTACGTCGACAACGATAAAATAAAGCAAATATTCGCCGATGTAATCGCTACCACAGACTTCATTGAACGACTCGAGCATGTTTTGTCGAATCTTAATTTGAATTCCTCGCGAGAGACCGAGGAATTGATTCCGGATGACATACAGGGTATCGTTAAAGTACGTTCTTTACTTCTGGATAGTCGTTCATATCAGCTCCAGGATCATATGCATATGAGAACAATGAACTGACCAATGACTCTGGCGCCCTCCACTTCTCCAACGCGTATGCCTTTAGCGCTCAGCACCCGAGCTTCTATGACCACGCGGCCTCGTCGTCGCTGGATGGCTTTCAACACGATCTGAGGAGTGGTGTGTGATTTATTCTAGAATATCTCACCTTTTCTCATTTTTGGCTTCCTGTCTGCAGAATCACCATCGTCAAATGGCTCGGCATTTACAGAATATTCGACAAACAACGCATATAGATCTGTTTCAGAAGGTAAGCTCTCATCAAAAATGCCGCATAGATGAACATATATTCAATACTTTTGTCACTCACGCAGATACAGACATGCTCGTCCAACTTCTACCCCAAACTCTCGAAATCACTCCTTTCGACAGGGCGCACGAAGCAGCAGAACCAGGTTCCTTGCCTATCAGTGAGTATATCTGACGTTCTAACGCTTGACTTCGAGATGTGCTGATGCGATTGACATAGGAGTAACAAGGGAGTGTTCCCAACGCCCCCATACTGCGCGGCTCCAACAAAACAGAAGGAGTCATCACAAATATGTATTTGGCCTTGCCAGCACCAACGAATGTTCATCCAACGGCGCCGGCGAAGAAACCGCTAGGGGTGGCCCCCAACGTGCAGCAAAAGGTTAAAGGTACATTTTTGGCAACCCTCTCTCGTTTGCCGATAGTTGATGCCCAATATGTAGGACGCGGACGGTGGTGAAGGACGGCAGAGTCGAGAAGAAGAAAGGGAAAGCTGTGAAGAAGGCGCCTGAGGTTAAGGGTTGTGGACGGAAGACACAAGTGTACGACCAGAACCTTGTCTGCTTCTATGCGATGTCTGCCAGAGGTTTTAACGTCGAGGAGTTTCGAAACCATAGAGGGCTGGAACGGAAAGTGATGCGAAATGGGCCGTGGTACTGAAGATTATAATGGAAACTCACTTTGTGCTGTCTCTATTGAATATGTTTGTGAATTTGGATAGTCGTCGTCGAGTGAACGAGGGCGTCGGGCGGTGTGTCGACAGGAAGATGGGGGTAGCGCGAAGAGCTGGCTGATGATCAGACTAGATTAGCTACGGATTGAGCCGGATCAACAAACTCCGACCCTCACTCCGCCTCCCGCTGATGTTCAGCGCTCAACGTTTGAACGTTTGAACTCTCAGGTTAGGCTGTTATGCCGCATATCATTGCCTCGTGCATTTGTCGAATGCTAACTTGATTAGGTATGCTATCATTTTCTGCTCGAGCTTCTGCTGACGTCCTTTTAGCGCGCTCATTGTTACTCCATTGTCCTCGCTGGCAGCGAGAGCCTTGAGAGGCACGAAAACGCAATGACACAGCATTCGCCTTCACGCGTGCCAGAGAGCTGGGACATCTCAGGCCCCATGAGTCTGATTCCCTGCAGATGGCTCGGAAGAGTCAAACTAGCTGGGAGATCTCTCGACTCGTGAGTCCATTTTCTACAGCTTTAAATGATTCTCACTCGTGCTTCCCGCTACGCCGCGCCGCCTCTATTTTCGAAGTCCATGTGCTTTGTCCTTATTCGCATCTCCATAATGGATTTTTGGCTGCTTACACGCCACTACAATGGATAGGAATGTGTCCCGCCAAGTCTATGCATCCCAACGCAGTTTACCTAATGCTGAGTATTGGGCGGCATGCATTGTTGGGACTGGACTTTTCGGTTGAGGTTGAACGTTAAGACGTTGACGTCTGGGGAAGCGTAAAGTATCTTAATTCCGGCTCTTACAATGGTCTGTTCCCTCCTTTTCGCATTGAAAATTCCTGATAGCTTTCTAGCTTCTCTACATCATATCATATTCAAATTCAGTGCCCATCTTTCGATCCTCTCGCATGGCAGGTTCTGCACGTTTTTTTGCCATCTCTTTCAATATATTCGTTACGCCAACGGGACTGGTGGTTTACAGTATGGAGATCGTGGGACTGAAGTATACAAGGGAAACGTGGAGCGAACTCAACACGTTCTCCTTGACGCTGGTTCATACTTGCGAGTACAACACACTATCTCTTACGTGCATCGGCGCCGCTCTTAGTGGCGCCGATATATCCAAATGGGATCGGGTTTTTTCAGATGCCCCTTCCGATCGGACAGTAAAAGGTAATACAAATTATAGACCTTGAAATACGCCGTACAACGCTGAACATATGTAACATATGTTACGTTTTAAAAGCCACTTTAAACCACTCCAATAGGCTGAAACATCGGACTTTCCCATCGGATTCTTGGAGGTATATATACTGTATCGAGACTTTTACAAGTTTCCCTGCTTCGCCGCACTGGTTAACTTCCTTGAAGTGCTCGCAATGACGGCTTCCATTGATCAAGTATCCGAAAAGAAATTTGACTACATCATCGTCGGTTCGTGGGTCGTTCATAATTGTCGCTCCAAGTTCTGACTCCACAATCCCTCATTCACACAGGTGGAGGAGTGAGTACCATGTTGATCCACCCTCCGAACTCATCGGGTACTGAGAGACGTGCTCTCTTAGACTGCGGGAATCGCTCTTGCATCGCGCCTATCGGAAGACGACGACACATCTGTACTTGTGCTGGAGGCTGGACCCGCGAACCTCAACGATCCGTTGCTTTGTGAGTCTGGCATATCGTATTGCGTGTTGCGTTGGGTATCATTCTGAGAGAGAATTTAGTGACACCTGGAATAATCGGCGTCCACTTCAATAATCCACAGTACGACTGGGCATTTCAAACGGTAAGCATCTCTGTGTAGGTATTTAAATAATTCTTGTGGCTCACTCCCATATGTATCGTAGACTCCGCAAAAAGAAGCTGATGGAAGGTCGCTCTTCTGGGCACGGTAAGATGATTTTTCCGATTATTTTTTGTTGATATCTACTGACCTAATCGTGATGATTATTAGAGGGAAGACACTCGGAGGAAGCTCCGCTATAAACGTCTACCAATTTCATCGTCCGTCGAAGGAGAACATTGACGGTACTTGCTCAAGCTTTCGGTCTTTCTGGCTCCACATCTCATTTTGTTAATTGAATAGCATTCGAGAGGCTGGGGAACCTGGGCTGGAACTGGGACTTGCTCAAGAGATATTACGACAAGTCGAGCGGCTTCGTTCCTCCTGCAGTGAAGCGAGATGAAATTAGCTACGATCTCAAACAACGAAACGCAGATGGTATGAAGTTCATGCTGTATGTAATCCAGGCTCACTCGGATTGACCGTACACAAAAGGTCCTGTCAAGTATTCATACGCCATGCAGGGATCTGGCTTGGAGCAACCTTATTTCGAGGTATGTCTTCGTCGAAAGCTTTGTTTCTTTTAACACGATGAGTTTGTTTAAATTCGTCACTCGTATTTCAGGCTTTAAAGAGCATGGGTGTTCCCCAGGTGGATGAACCGGTACGTACATTTTCGTCTTTGTTTTTAGTCAAAGTCCTCAAACATCAACTCCAGTTTTCAGGAGATGTACGTCGTCACGTTAAGTGTTCCTTGTATTCGTTCGGTCTAAATGAAACACATAGATCAAAGGAGCTTGGATGTCACCCGTTTCGATCGACCCCACGACCAAAAGTCGTTCCTACTCCACCAATGTATATCCTCGTTTGCATTTTTTTATTTTTCATCATTGACCTGATCTCCGCCTAGATGTACTATGGACCGAACGCCCATCGGAAGAATCTGACTGTCCTGGTCAACGCACACGTTGCTAAGATCGATCTGAAGAAAGAAAACGGCATCGCAACTGCCACAGGCGTCCAATTTGTTTACGATGGAAAGGTGCATACGGCTTTTGCAGGGAAAGAGGTCATACTGTCGGCAGGGTATGTGATATAAATTATCGCTCTGTTTCTTCGACCTCATCTGTGATCTAGCGCGATCATGTCTCCTCAGGTACTTTTTTTCCCCCTCAGACGATATCGATCAAATTAATCCCAGTGCCTCTAGATACTGGAGCTATCTGGTATAGGAAATAAAAAGGTTTTGAATGCCGCTGGAGTAGAAACAATCGTGGATCTTCCGGGCGTTGGAGAAAATGTCCAGGAACACGTCTGCAGTGGAGTAACGCTCGGTAGGTCATGTTGAATATCTTAATAATGCGACGAATATGGAATCTCAATTGGTACATACAGAGATCAAGAAAGAGGTTCAAGACCAATTTACTACCTTCGATTGCTTGCGTGACCCCGGGGAATTTGAGAAGCAGGGCACACTTCTGTAAGTGAATCGGCTGTCAGATAATATATTGAAAATGGTACTAAATTATTCTATAGAGCCGAGGGCAAAGGCGTCTTGGCCATGGTACCGACAGCCATATCGTTCCTGCCTCTCGACATCATTTCTCCCGACGCCGAGGCACTCCAGCAAAAGCTCAAGAAAACTATCGATGAAGGCATCAAATCTGGTCGATACTCTCCCACGTTGCAAAAACAGTTCAAATTACAGCTGGAAAGCATTGATAGGGGGCATCCTCATGTTGAGGTGCTTCTCGCGCACGGGTTTATCACCGCTCCAGGTGAGTTATACAGTGTGTATGAGCGGGGTCGTTTAAAGTGATAGTATGATGCTAGATGTCCCTGAACCAGGGAAGAAGTATCTGACGCTCGTCTGTTTATTAAATCATCCCTTCTCTCGCGGGTCCATCGTGAGCTTTCTTTACATCTTCGTATACACAGAATCTGGCTCCTTTAACTCACGCACTCGACGCAGCATATCGGATCGAAGGACGCATTACAACAACCAGTACTCGATCCCCATTATTTTGAAGAGAATTATGGTACGTGCCCAAATGTATTCTGTTAATGAACAAACACCAACATCATTGGTGAAGACCTTCGGGCCTTCATAGAACTTGTCAAATTCAGTCGTCGTTTAGCTAAGACAGAGCCACTCAACAGTCTTCTAGGTATGTAAGGACTGGTTTTATCAAGTCGGGTGACTGATTCTGGATTCGCAGGCGTTGAAATTAACCCAGGGCCCGAGAAGACGACGGATGAGCAGATTGGCGGTATGTGTACTTTCCAGGATGACTGTAAAAATTGACTTACGTACATACTCTGATACTTTCGCGAAGATTACTTGAAGCAATCGTTCAGTACTACCTTCCGTGAGTGATACTTTTGATTATGTTGTGATTAACTAACTCTTCTAATGTTTGTGAAGATACTGCGGGATCTTGTTCTATGCTTCCTCTACAAGATGGCGGTGTTGTCGACCCTCAGCTCAAGGTAATCGATATCATTCGCTCTTACCATCTACGAATTAACAATAGCCTCTTAGGTTTATGGCACCTCTAATATCCGTGTCGTGGATATGTCAATTATACCGCTTCACATAGGCTGCCACCCACAAGGTAAGAATACAAATTTATGCAGCAGTAATAATGTCGATCGACGACGACTATCTTTTTCGTTTCAGCCACTGTGTATGCAATCAGTGAACTTGGTAAGTTGTACCCTACTGGTCTGTAGAGCGTCAACTGAAGTGAATTTATTCTCTAGCCGCCGACATTATCAAGGGCAAGGTCTTGCAGGATAAAGCTTAGATCAATGGGGGTGGCGAACGAGTTTGGACTAACACATACATAAGTATAACATTCTGTAATTTTACGAATCACCTCCACCATTTCACTCAAGAAACTTCTCCGCCTCCAATTTCTCATGACCAAGTCCATAAATTTTGAGTCCTTCCACAATGCAACCATCAGTTCTACTAATCGCAAGCATATTACGCCTGATCAGCTATGGAGTTCTCTGAATCCACTCGCAGATCCTTCTGCATGTCAATGACCGAATCACCGGGACTTGAGAGCTTTCCTAAAGCCATATCATTGCTTGAACCCATAGGCGCCGCTGGAGGAAATAGTGTTGAGTCTTCGTCTTTGATTATGGAATCACCCTGTGTTGGGCGCTTATCGGGCGCTGCCATACCCCCTGAGACAATATGTCCCAATTTAGGACCTAATGCGGAAATTTGTTCCAGCTCGCTGATATTATGGTGGTTGACTCCTTGGGTACTTGGCCTGGTTGACTTGGGCAGCACCAGCACTATGGTGTTCAAGTCGCTTGTTAGTAGTTCCCGACCTGGGTAAAAAGGTAAACATGTCATGGACAAGCCAGACAATGAGTCAGCGCTAATAGGATTCTGATGTCCATCAGGAGTTAAATGTTGAATGATAGATTCTGCATCAGCCTCCTCGGGTGTTGACGCCCCAGACAAGGGAGAGAGAATGTGTATGATTCTCTCTGAAGAAGAGGTGGTTGGTGTCGAGTTGTCGCCCTCCAAAGGAGAGTTAGGAAGTGATGTCGTCAATATTGTTGGTTGTGAAAATATAACGGTAGGAAATGGAGTGTCACATTGAGAATATAGTGCTATTCGTTTAATGTCAGGGTTGATTTTGATACCGAAGCACCAACTGCAGTCATAGAAAAGGGAGGCTAACCACCGTTCCGAAAACCGTTTGGCATAAGAGCTGTGCGACATGGAGTTCAATTGGTCCTCCACTTTGCACCATCCGTTGATGATGGCCTCCTGATGCTGGCCGCCAACTTGAATCATATACTTTCCCAGAGCATCAACTAATATGATGACGCCTTGACTGAACCCATTATCCCGTTCCATGTGAATATTTGCGCTGTGCAAATTCAGAAGGACTTTCTTTAGAATTATTGCAGCATGGTAGAAAAGAATGTTGGGTGGATGCCGGGGTGTTCCAGAGCTGGATGTGATCTCGTCATTGAGATATTTGGCTGCTAACTGGAATGTTAAACCATATGTTATACCAATTTCGCAGAGACCAGGTCGATTGTCCATCAAAGGATTAGACTTGAGAGTAGATTCACCATGGGCAGAGGGCAATTGGAGTGCTTCTAGATACTGAATCACCCCATCTGCGACTTTGTCAAGTATTGCAGACATTTTCTGGTGGGTATATAGAGGATTAATCAGACGACCTTCTGTGAGTCCCACATTCCGAACCAGAGTTGTGAGAAGGGCTGGCCAATCTATATAAATATTGGTCACATTTTAGCAGTAGTAGAATTGAGGAATAAAGCACTTACGCCAATAATCAATCTTCCAAAGCTCGGAAGAAAGGAACCAAGAAGACAGAGTAGGCCCGTCATTGTCAGTGCTCACTGTGTTTGCCAAATACTTGAAATCATTCTGCAGGAGGTACTGCAGTATCCGTAACGTGACTTCTTTGTGGTAATGTTCCAATACTAGAGATCTATGGTTGCGTAGAAGCTGATGACAGAAAATGTGGGTTTGATCCTGATGGAATAACATGCCATGCTGGCTGGCATAGTAAGACAAAGTCTCAAAACCAAAGGTTTTCTTGCTGTAAGCACCACTATGAATCAGAAAGTTTGACAAGGATACAATTGCGACCTCCTGAGGTGATTGGCTCAGCTGCTCCAAGTAGTAGTTGCGGCGGTCTACCCCAAACATCTTTACATCCTCTGAGATTTTCCATACTGATTCAGAGAGTTCTTGAAAACAGTAACATGCTGCTACGAGAACCTCCTCTGTATACTTTGCGCTGGTAGATTCTGTTGAAATTTTGACCAAGCATTGGGTTACATCACTAAGTGGGAATGTGTCTTCCCATACCCTCCGATGCCAATATAACCCTTCATCTTTGTCGAGAATACGGTTATGCCATGCATCTCGTAAACAGAGCCACTCGAGATCGAAAGCGGGCCATGATTTTCGGTTCCAGATGAGATATATGTGAGGGAATAGATGCTGACGATCTTCAGGCAGGCGTTCGTGATCATCAGAGTCCCATGCATTGCGCGGGTTGGGGCAGTAGAGGTAAGGCCATATAAAGGAAAGTAAATGAAATATAAATTCAGAGAATGTGCGGAACAGCTGCGACTGAGGAGATTTAAATGCACACGGCGACGGAACTGAGTCGCGAGAAAAACGGCCAGATAATAAGAACAATGGTTGGAATGATGGAAGAATAGTGGTGCAGGCAAGGAATACTAAGATGAGGCCGATGATACATGCAATAGGAATCGAGATTTTTGGTCCAAGAGGTAGCGTGAAGTCAATCAAGCCGGCAAGAAATAAAACAAGGGCACTTTGAAGCAATAAGGGGAGCGCAGCAAACACCTGCGGTATATGCCATGCTTCTAGGGACTCTGATCGCATCCGAAGCAAAGCCAGGGTTTGTTTAGGAGAACATGCTGGGTAGGCTTGATGTTCGCGGAGCCATTGCAGGGCAATTGTCCCAACAAGGACAGTAGCGAGGCTGAGGATCAAGCTGATGAACCAGAAGATATTTATTCGAAGTGATGGGGCTGTTGCTGTGAATGACGTGGAAGCCGGAGACGAGGTAGCATTGGACCCATTGGCAATCTGGGTGAGCAGACGGACGATGGCATCGTTTGGATCAGGTTGCAGAAATTTGTACGATTCGATGACAAAAGCGGTGACTACAGCAGAGAACAGACCGGCCTGCAAAACATGTATAAGCGCTAGAGTCCTTATCCCTCCTCAATAAATACGTACGAAGATCAAGAGGGTCTGCACTTCCTCCTTCCATGCGTCGCATTGGATCTTATCTGTCTCCATCTCTGGCTTCAGCAAAATTGCCCATGGGTCACCGTTTGGTTTCAATGCATGCTCGTATGGATCATCTAACCCAGGAATCCTGTTGTCTAGATTTATTGACTGGTCAATATTTTAAGTGCATAGTCAGTGACAAGACCTCGCGACTGAACGGGAAAGCCAACTCACTGGTTCTGCAATGGGGGCTTTCAGGTCTGCGGTTTCTTCTTGGAGTGGTTGACTTCCAATTCCCGAATCCATTGTTTCCCCCTTTGACAATAGGTTGGACTACGGAAAGTAGGTTTGGCGGAAGTACAAGGCACCTGAAAGCTATCGGAGAGAGAGGAACGTAAGTTGGACGTTGAACGTGCGACTGCGTCGTAAGTTGTAATAAATATAGACACACGGAGCGGTTAACGACCCGATGTATCAGCATGCTATTTAGGTACGGTGAAACTCGTATATGGCTAGACAGGATGTCAATGGACACAATAGCGAACATTTATTTGAATTACGGCGCAAGATGATCAGCAACACGCCACAAATCCAGCTACGCACTGAATGGGATGGGCAACATAAAATTAAACACTCTCACCTACGAATGCCCTTCCTGAAGAACATCGCACACACGTACCAACGTCGCAGAAAAGGCATACCATAAAGCTTTCATCATACCATTGAAGCGAATAAGGCATCTCCCCGAACCACAGCCTTTGGTCCAACCTATTGCCATTGAGTCTCACCATGTGAGGTTCAGGCTATGCTGATTGAAGATATTCGTAGTGGATATGAAGGCTCAAGTGAGAGCTTAGTGGCTTAGACGAACGGTGAACGTTACATCATGATGAACGAGGAATTTATCAGGAAAATTCTTCTAATGAAGCGAGTTGGAGATCAGTCGTTGTATTGTGAACCATGTCTTGACCAGGACGACTACGGAGAGCATGTAAATTGGCGCAGACCTCGTATTGATATAAAGCACCCGCGCAGAGAACTTGATTTTGAATGTTCTGAGTTCGCAGCGTTGTCACGAGTCTGCATGACACGTTAAATTGGTGTCCTCTTCCGCAATTGTGGGACTTGTCAAGCTTCTCCACCAGCTTAGACCTCCGTACATGCGAGTATGGGATGTAGTCAACGGAGGCGAACACAAACGGTCCTGGAACAGGTTACGATGAAGCAATTATACATGAATAAGGAAAGATACTTCGGAAATAAATGAAGGACTTGTATTATCTACCTCGAATCTAATCCTACGATCCTTTTGTCGTCGCCGGAGAATGTTTCTTCCCAGGTAGTTCACGCGCTGTTCTCGATCGTCGATTCGTCGTTTTCGTGCATAGAATGAGGACCAGTGCTCTAAGACGATGTTCTGCAGGTGTATCCTTCCTTCGAGCCCTGAAGATTGATTTGGCTTTAACGGCTTTACAGAGGTAAAAATGGAGCATACATTCACGCCGAGAAACTAATCTGAGAGGCCGAAAATGAGGACGTCGAGGGTCTGGCAGATGACGGACACACAGAGTACCTTACACATGAAGCAAACAGAAAAGTCAGATACGAAGTACTTACAGCACAAAGAAATACAACATTGACACTCACTGAATGGCTTCATCCCAGTGCACCAAGTCAACTTTCCCTCCACCCTACAAGCCTTAAGGATCTTATACTCCCTCATGACGTATTTCGTCGTACTTTCCTTCTCTCCAAGTAATTTGTCTCCTCGATTCTCGTGGACAGTACTTCTCAACAAGCTTGGATGACGCGATGAGATCCGGGCGTGGAGATATAGCATGCTGTACTGTGATAGAGGTACCCATGATTTGCGGACGTGGGCGGGTAGAGGAGGCGATGTCAGCGTTGGTGGCAGCGCAGAAAGGATTGTGAGGGTGAGAGCAAGGATGATTTTACCTTGGCTGCGCCATATAATTGCAGGACCTGTATTCACGCTGACGTTGTTTCGCAAGCAAGATGCGGCAATCGAGGTTGCCTAACATCCCAGTTCGACGCAGATTTCCTGTTCGACGCATCCTAACCAGCTACACGAACTGGGATCATTCGGGGCCTTGTTTCAGCCTTTACAGTGAGAGTGTTGTGAGAAGGCGAAATCAAAGACACGGAGGGCACTCACATCGTCTGCACTGATCGGGACGTAGGTCATCTATGGTGGTCGTGGTCAACAGGCGCAACGAGACGCGACGAGGAACGTGCACAGTTCGGAAGACCCCGGATACTCATTTCGGACTTCGCTATGCTTTTTCTCCCGGAGTATCTCTATTTTTTTTCCTCCTTGCGACGTGCGCTGAGGCTGAAGCGCTGAGGCGCCGAAGTCCAGGCCCTGCCTCACGCCTCAGCCTGGCACCTTGTCAAGCTCCCATATGACGGAATTCTGCAACATTTTTTGTCCCTGAGCCATGGTCAAAAATCGCGCTCGATTACCCATCGAACCACGGTATCGAAGCATATGACAGCGTCTGGGCAGTCCACTCAATAACATGTAAAGTACACAGAGACGGCGTTGAACAAGATCTCTTTGGAACAACCTGCCAAACGTCCTCGAAAAGTGTCGGAGTTGCGGGATCCCTGTCAAACGCTTAGCGCTGTGGCTTATTCGGACACCTGGGGTGTCTGTACCTCGCCTCCAGCATGTGCGCAGACTCGAAAGAAACACGTTGTGTTCACGCTTCCCTCTCGTTCGCCAACCTAAAGCTTGACTTTCGTCAGTCCTCTTTTTTTGCATGCCCGTTGCTCAGAACAGTCAACCAACCAGCTTGAAAAAATACACCTAGATGGTTCCTGACGATCAGCTAATTTGGGGCGACACAGAGCAACCGAGTATCGCACGTCCGGTGAGCTGGCTATAGTATGCAACTCTGAAGCACTGTTGGTAATCATGGATCTAGAAACTCAACCAGGGCAAAGAAACGAAGTCAAAAAAGTGGATTCCAAGTCTGGATGATCCGTATGAACATGCTCCTCCAAAGCCAGACGGCGATCCCTGGGCGATTCTCTTGAAGCCAGAAATGGAGGCCGATAAGGTGCAATGCGACGCATGGAAAGACGAGGTTCAAAACCTCCTGATTTTTGTACGTTTTTTCTTCTCTCAGTTGTTCCAGGGTATAACAACAGTTGAACAGGCTGGTCTCTTCTCCGCTGTCGTCACGGCGTTTGTTATCGAATCATATAAATTTCTTCAACCCGATCCGAACGACACCATTATAAGCCTCCTCTCCCAAATCGCCAGCAGTCCCAATCTCACTTCTTTGTCCACCGGCGCTGCACCGTTGTTTGTTCCAACGCAATCCTCTATTGAATCAATATCTTTTGGTTTGTTAGTCTGACCCTCAGTCTCGCAACCGTCCTCATTGGTACGATTGCGCTACAATGGCTGCGCGAATACCAAGCTTACCCCGGATTCTCGCCGAAACAAACGCTCGCGCTGCTTCACATGCGCTCGGAGGCTTTGGAAGCGTGGTATGTGCCTCAGATGTTCGCAGCACTTCCCTTACTCCTCCAGGTGGCCCTTGTCCTATTTCTTGCCGGGTTAATCGACTTTACGCTGCCGCTTGGATTAAAGCTTTCGATCCCCATCATCATTGTCATTGGATTCATCCTTTTATTCCTTGGTGCGACCACCGTGCTTCCAGCAGTACAAGGGCTACTCTTGTTATCCGGCCGATTTTCTCGTGATAAAGTACCGTCACCATGCGCATACAAATCTCCCCAATCGCAAAATTTCCGCACACTTTCCGGATTTATTCTATACCTCCTCTCCTTCATTTTTCCTGAAGTTTACCTCCGTGGGGATCTCGATGGGAGATGGGGTAAATTTTCGATACGCAAGGACAAGCTTCAGATTTTCCCGCACACACATACGATCTGGAGGCGGAAATTATGGCCTAGTTTCGACCTGGAATGGCTTTCTTTGCGAGATACGTGGCACAATTATATCCACGACAAACGACCCCACTTAAATCACCATCGAGATGAATGGAAAGACTTTTTCCCGCTCAGTGACATCACCCAGTGCTTACTCCGGATTGCGACGGAGGCTACCAGTGCGAAGCATACTGAGGAGTTTTTGGTCGCGACGTGCGCGTGTTTCCAGAAGATTTCTCAGAGCATATGGGAGTTTGACTCGTATCACTGGGGAGTGCAAGTCGATCGACGGAGCCACTACTTCGACTGGTTATTTCAGCCGGCTCTTCAGGAAAACCCGAATGTGTTTCCTGATTGGAGCACTCAGAAACCACTTTTGTCGCAGCACCGTACATTGTTTTACCAGGATCAGACGTATCGCTTTCGTGCTATGTTACTAGATCATCATAGATCACCGCTACTGGAATGCTTTCAGAAAGAGATCCAGTCACGCATTATTCCACGGCTTTTGGAGAGTAATTTCCAGCAAATACAAGTCGACGTCTTCAATCGCTATCTCTTCAATGTGCCGCCGATATTGTGCCCTCCGTATGATATTCGTGAATTATCATTCGACGAATTCGACAAGGTTCAGATGGAGGCAAAATTGGGAACTGTGTCTGCGTGTAAGTGTTCTTTTCTATGACACCATCGGACGAGTTTGTGACCACCTCTATTTGACAAAGATACGGCAAGCCTTCTGGCAGTTCTTTTCGAGAATGGCGCCTTTTGCAGCGTGGAAGACTCAGATCTAAATCCCTTATATACTCACCGCGCTATGCGTGATGTGCTCGACGTGCTCGCAGAGCAAATTACTTCTCATCTTGAATCCCTCGCCTTCCATTCTGATGCCTCCAGTCGATCTAACGAGATCAAAATCGGGGTTCAATATGGCTCGATTTTCCGTCTGGCGGCTCGATATCTGCACCATGAATTCGCAGGTAGATCACAACAACCCACGATACCGCCCAGTATTCTATTTTTCCACTCTGCGATGATTCTAAAATTAGTCCGGCACTGGTTGTACGTGAACAACGTCTGCGTGGCCGAGGACTGTAGTTTCAGCCAAGGGCTCTTGGCTTTACTCGATGCTTTGGCGACGTGCAGACAACAATTAGGAGATGAAGCCAATAAGACGTGGTTTGGCGACACCATCATAACCAATAGCTTTAGAATGGAAGAAAGGGTTGGGGTATTTTCGAACAGGTGGTGGGTGTCGCTCTTTGCCAAATACACCTGTCGTCCGGATCGTTGTGTCAGGATTGACCCTGGTATTCTGGGACGTACGGACTCCACTTCTGGCGACGTTTCTGGTATCGCGAATTTACAGCCGGTAGTCATCGTTCCTTCGAATTTGGGTCAAATCCCCGTTGAAGCGAGCCCCAACGACATCGCCATTCAAAGTCTCGCATCGATGCTGGATGCATCCATTATCGCATCCGAAAACCCCTACCAACCTTTCACAAGCACTAACGTTGGCAATACTCAGGCTCCACCATCTCCCACTTTCACTCCGTATGGCGCTATGCCTTCAGAGCCGCTGCAAATGAACCCTGGTGCCGCAAATGTATCGCCCATCGAGAGCCCCAGGTCACGTTCTAGAGACTCAACATCATGAATCCTCTTGTCAATACTCCTGCTCATAACTCCGCCTTTGAGCAGCCATCAAAAAACAGGCGAAGCACTCGGTAAGGTTCGGAGGAATGGGCAGGCCTGGGCGTTTTAACTTTTAAGGCTTGAGATCTTGAGACGTTATTGTGGATACAGTTTGGACTGGAGCTAATTTTTCAAAAACTGTGTACGGATCAGTCAGTTCAAGGTAGATTAAATAATTGTCGTACCTATTCACTCAAATGAAAAATGACGACTTCAAATGAATGCGAGAGGGTGTAAAGGTCCGGAAATGATTTGGATTTCAGCCGACTATCTAATTTCTGATCTCTCTGATTCATCGTCCCAACTGTTTGTATCTTTCTTCCATCCACAAGCTCAACGCCCTCGTTCATTCGTCGCCAATAATTCACATCTACAATACGTCAAGACGGGATACCTCAAATTGAGTACTTTAATACTCTCCAAACTGTAGCCCATACTATTCCAGCCCCAAGTGGTAATCTCCAATGCCGAACCCATCTCCAGACCTCACGTAGAAGCACACGAGGTTGGGTTCGTATATCTGCGGCTTTCGATGCACTCCACGTTTCGTCGCCGGCGCATTCTTCGTCGTCTTAGCCTTTCTCTTCCGAACTCCGCCATCCTTTACCACCTTTCGCGCGCTACGTGGCACATCAGCTATCCGACCAGAGGGGGTTGCATAGAACATATCTTTGACCTTTTGGACTCCGTTGGGAATGATTCCTGACATTTTATGTACCGACGCTACTGGATGAGAACCCCGTGGTGCCAGAAAGGTCAAATCCATCTTGTTGTCTATGTTTGATACCTTCCTCTGTGTTATGGAAGCCGTGCAGTATGCGAGCTTTGGTATCAGTGATAAAAAATGATTTGAATCACAGAGAAGGTAGATCTACTCACCGATAGGTTGGGGGTTGGACCCCGCTGCTTCGTACGTCCAGCCGTGCAGCGCAAGTTGACGGTGCATCTCCTTATCTGTAGGACAACAACAGTGAGCAAATCATCTCTATCACGCATTCCAAAGAGAACTTACATTCTGGGACAGATTCGTATTCTCCGTTTATCGCGTAATCCGATAATGTCAAGTCAGCCAATGCTGAGAGCGAGGATAGATTAAATTTCTGAGAAGCTGTGAGATCTAGCAGTCATGAATCACATACCCATAGTCTGACCGTATCCAATGTCATACAGTGATAATGCTGCTTGGTTGGAACAGCTCGGAGACTGTGTATTGAGCGATACCGAGTCGGAGAAGCTTGGGATGCCATAATTGTTGGTTGCTTCATAACGTGGAAGTTTATTCGATACCACAACCCAGATGAATGTCCATCTGAAGAATAGAGAACGGGCTCATCAATACTACCTTCAATGCCGTTCGAGACCAATTTCTCTACCGCTCGGGGAGTTTGTAGAACGTCCAAGAGATTCGCGAGTCCTTCACTGAACTCTGGGCCGGCAATTATATTGGCAAGTCTTTGCGTTTTATCGTCATTATTGTATCCTGAAAGGTCATTAGTCCGCGGCGCATAACGAAATAATGATTATGTTAACTCACTAGCTGAAGATGAACCGAAGTCGATGTGGGAGGATTGGAGATTGGGAATTGAGAAGAACGAGTTCATAGCAATAGGTTGGAATAGGCGCGACTTGAGAGCTCGAGAGGAGGTCGGAGAGTGTGCCAGTAAGTAGTATTGTTCCTCCAACGAACGAAGATCCTCTTTCCTAAATACCCCAATCCTTAAGCTTAAGATCTGAGTCTCCGCTTTGTTTTTGTGTGCGCAATTCACGTTCACAGGTAAAATCAGCCTATCTTTGGACGCCTGATCAGTTATTCTCCTATCTATGTTGAACGAGGTGACTCAGTCGCATCGAATGAGAATTTTCTTTCAATAAAGTAGTCTGAACACTGAGCTCGCTCAAACGTGCATTTCGGTTCAACATAAGTCACGGAGGCGCTATCGCATTGATTGTCCGTGGTTCAAGGTCAAGTTGAACACAGTGCTCGCACGAATAGAATCCTTTGGGTGCTCAGACTAGTGATATTTGGAGGTATCAGAACAAATCTGAATTTCGAAGCGACTGACTGGTAGAGGTTTCATAGAAATTCCTGTTTTTGCGCTCGCCACTTGTCAATATTTCAATGCTGTACTCTAGTAGGACGCGAAGAGGTGCGGAAGACCCCGAATACCAGCAGCATGCTCAAATTTCTGATCTTATCTGCGATAATCGCCCACAGGGGTTTGCATCTTTCCATCAACACAGCGCTCGACATTCTACCGCCAACTATCGGAATTCACAAACATATTGATTTGGGACACCTCAGCGTAAGTCTTTATTGCGAGCGCAAGTACAGCGGCCTATTTCGCATTACTTTCCTTTCCAGCCCTTTATGCTTTCGAAAGTCTTTGACATTGAAATCTTTGGCAGACATCGCGTAGAAGCAGAAGAGGTTCGGGTCGTACACCTGTGGCTTCCGATCATGATCTTTTACCACAGGTACCTCCTCCACAGCTTTCACTTTCTTCTTCTGGACTCCACCATCCTTCACCACTTTCCGCGCCCTATATGTTCGACATCAGCTACCCGTGAACGAGAAGGGGTTGTGACACGCATACATTTGACCTTTTGCGGTCCGTTGGGGACTATTCCTGACGGCCATTCTGCTGGCGCTGTTGGGTGTGAACCCTTCGGCGCTGGCAAGGTCAAATCTCAAATTGTAGTTGTAGTGTGACGACTCCCTCTCTGTTGTGGGAGCTGTGGGGTGCGCGAGCGTTGAAAACACTCTAACGCTTGCGTTTTCTATCTCAATCGCATCAGCACATTTTGAATGCTTCGAGAAAGTTAGATCTGCTCACTGATAGGCAGGGAACCACCAGTTTCGTACGCTTTGTCGAAGGGAACTACATGGAGATCTTGGGGCGCAAGTTGGTCGAACATCTGCGTATCTGCATGACAACAGTAGTCAGTCCACCTTCATCTATGCGATGTCTCTGACGAGAGCTTACATTGCGAGATAGATTCGTATTCCCTGTTCATCCAATGCTCTGTAAAAGGCGAGCCAATCGACGACGACGACGTATCTGTGGGGAGGATGCCAACAATGAGAAACGGTGAGATATTCCTGCATGAATCGCATACCACTCATCTGGTCATTTTGAAAGCCGTTTAGCGATGACGTCGAATAGTCATAACACCCCGAGTACTGAGCGTTCGAAGCATATACATCGGAGAAGTCGATGGCACCAAAATCGTTGGTCGGTCCACCTTTCTCATATGCATATGATCCTGTAGCTGAGATGAACGACATTCCAGAAGCGAAGAACGAACATCAATGATACCGTGTATGTTGGTGTTCAATCCCTTTGCAGCTATCCCTCGGGAAGAATTGAGATCAAAACTGGCCAAGAGATGGTCGAGTCCTTCAGTGAACTTTGGGGTGGAGATTATATCGACGAGTATTTGCTCTATATTACTGTTGTCGTCGTATGCTAAATAACGACGCGATAAGGTCATCAGTATGCAGCGCGCAGTCGAGGAGTATGGGTATCTTACCGGGCGAGGTCTTCCCGGAGGCCATGGAGGAGAAGTGTGGAGTGAACACGTTCATGATGATCAATTGCGCGAATCTGGAGTAGATAAGAGCTCAAGAGCTGGGGTATGAGAGATGCAATAGTGAGTGGCACCATCCTTCCCAGACGACTCAGATCCTCTTCTTAAATAATTGAACCCCTCCAATCCTCATGTTCTCTTTTTCACCTAAACTTCACAGCTTCGCCGAATTCCAAGCCTCTGATTGACAGATCGTAGGACCGCCGCTTGGTCTCAGGATGCGCAGATGTTGGACTCATAAACGCAATTGCCTAAAATGGGTATGTTTCGATGTGAGACGGAGACACTTATGCACGCTAATAATCTACTCGCAGACTCACGTTTTTAGCAGCTCGATGAGAATAGACCAAAGCCTCGAATAACGAAGAATTTGACCGTGTTCTTAAATCCTCAAGTATCGACTCAGGGGGACGACTGGGACTGGTACGCTCGATATACAAGATCACAACCATCGATAACGAAGCCTTTCCGCTTCGTTTTCGTTTGCGCAATAGCATCGGTCTATTTTTGGATGTCTGATAGCCGTCTATACGAACGCCAGCGCGATTGAGTGACGAGCGGGTCCAGAACAGAACGAAAAAAGGGTAAGCTTCCATCGAATGAGGGCGACTCGCTTTTGACCATCATCATTTGTACCTTCAATCACCCTGCCAGAGAGGATTATATCATGGTCGAATTGCTTATTGAGCAGAGATATCAAGGTTAGATGCATGCATACGTGAAGCGAAATCGACCGTGTTTTTGGTGAGTATCCGCATCTAAAGCCGATTATCTAATCTCCGATTTCTCTTTCTTGACCACTCGACGCCCTCATTTGCCCGCAGCCGACTGACCACATTAACAACGCGTCAAGATGGAGTACCTCAAGTGAATGGTCTAATAGCGCTCTCTAGATCGTATCCCATGCCATTCTGGCCCAGAATGGTAGGCTCCGACGCCGAAACCATTTCCAGACCCTGCATAAAAGCACACAAGGTTGGGATCATATATCTGCGGCTTTCGATGCGGCTGGTGCTGTGTCACCGGCCCCTTCTCAACGACCTTTCCTTTTTTCTTCTGAACCCCGCCAGCTTTCACTGCCTTCCGTGCCCTGTGTACACATCAGCTACTTATACGCGAACGAGAGGGGGTTGCAAGAAACATACCTTTGGCCTTTTGCAGTCCGTTTCGTCACCTCCTTAACGGTCACTGCGCCAGCTCTGCTTGGTCGAAACTTCGCAGCGCCGGCAAGGTTCGTGCCTTCTACGTAATTCAACCGCATCAGCCAGATCGAACAAATTGGATCCTCAGAAAGCGAAATCTGCTAACCGATAGGTTGGGAATTGACCCCTTCTGTGCCGTGGGCCTTGTGGATGGGATCGATATCGAGAATTTGCAGCGCAAGTTGAACGAGCATTTCGGGCTCTACAAAAACAGTGTTGAGCACGTTTATCGTCCAATCTCAACCTGATGACTGCTCACCTTCTGAAATAGTTTTGCATTCTTCGTTCATCGGATACTTCTCAAACGGCGAGTTCATCAATGAAGATGCGTCTGTGGGGAGGGTGGAGCAAATGAGCGACGGTGAAATCCTAGCCCTTCGTCTGACCATATTGAAACTTGTTCGGCAAAGACGACGAATGACTGTAGAAGCCCGAGCATTGCGCGCTGACTGCATACGCGTTGGAGAAATCGAGAGCGCTGGAGTCGTTGGTCGGTTCAACTTTTTCATATGATCCTGGAAGCCGCGATTACTGACGATCCAGAAGTAGAGGACGTTTATTAAGGATACCTTGGGTGTCGTCCGTGATCAATATGTCTGGCTCTCGGGGAGCGTTGGAATTCAGATTCTCCAAGAGATGCGTAAGTCCCTCATTGAACTCTGGGATGGCGAAGAGGTCGGTGATCATCTGCTTAATATCATTGTCACCGTATCCTAGGTGACGACGCGACAAGGTCATCAGCATGCACCGCATAATGAAGGTTCGCGTTTAGGTTCTCACCAGATGAGGCTACGTTGGAGTACATGAAGGGGAAACGGGCATTTGAAGATGCGGTCAACGAGGTCATTTTAATCGATTTCGAGAGGCGTTGGATAGTTGCGAGGAGGTCTGAAAGGTATAACTGTAAGTACTCCTGACGAAAATCCTTTCTCTTTCCTATATACCCAAGCCTCTAAGCCTCGTGTTCTTTTTTTTATCCAGCCTTCGCCGGCTTCCAAGCTTCTGATTGACAGATCGATTAACCGCCTCCCGGTCTCAAAATGTGCAGATGTTGGATTCAGAATTGTAATTGCCCAAAATGGGTATGTTTCGACGTGATTCGGAGACATTTATGCACGCTAATAAAAAATCACTCACCTTTTTGGTATGTAGGCTTTTGCGTATACTTCGATGAAAATATATTCATACTTTCATCATCGAAGAGTTTATCCTTTCGCATAGACTCATGGAAACAACTGGGGAAGTTTTTGTACTCGTACGCTCCATGATATACAAGATCGCCTCCAAGTCTCCGCTTCGTTTTTGTTTGCCCAATTCGCGTTCACAAATATATAGAATCAATCTATTTGGACGTCTAATTATTTTCTCTTTCGCCTGGGTTGAAGGAGACGAATGAGAGCGTCTAAATTAAGTATCTTTCCAAAACATCTGAACTCGATGGTCGCTCAACCGCGCATGGATTCGGAGCTATTCGGAGCTTGAACGAATCCCGGCCCGGAGTCGCCGTCAGGTTGATGTTCGAACCACTGCGGCCAAGGTCGAAAACTTCATCCAACCACACTTACATAACTCGCTCCAGAACTCTGTGAACCCCAGTGTCTTCCTTAAAATCAAATAGATGCAACGCTAATAAATCGAGTATCTCAACAAATGAATAGTCAGAACATGCGTTGCCCCAACCAGCACCACCATAATACCCCACTTCAAGGTTTCGAATGTCCGACGATATTCTGATAGCGCTTCTTTTCTGTCGATGAAGTAATTGGATTCGTCTATCTTTCTACATACGAACGCGACGAAGCCTAATGCATCAGTTCCGACGGCCCAGGGGCGAATAGAAATGATGTCCACATCCCCAGGTACGCTTTTCAATAGAATTTTGCTGCACTCGCTCAGACATGATCGTGTCATAGAACCCTCATCCACACTTTCGGCTTCGTATACTGGCTCTGATTTGCGCACCCGCTAGATTTCATTCAGCGCACGACCACAGAGAGAGGGAGTGTACGGAGAAGGGAATGACGTGGAACTTGGTTCAGAGCGTATGAATGTATGTCGCGCAGCCTTGAACGTTTGAACATGGACGAAACAATACACCAATATTGATGACCTTATCCCAGGGAAGAACACGTCGTATTTTGGGCGCAGACTCCGCATGTCGAACCCTAGGGCATTGATTTGACTCTTGCGCTCCGCGGCCGAATTTTCACTGACAAGGATATTGGCACCACTATTCTCTTGAATCTCTTCCAAGTTCCAACTGCGCTTCGTCAAATCATTCTTCCCGACTGGGTACCGCGTTGGCGAGATACCTGTTCTCCCATCTGAGCTGGCTCGTCTCCGCCCCCGCCTACCTAGATACTGGCCTGAGGGCAAGGTACGATTTGCTTCCGTTAATTTCTTTTTCATAGGCTGAACCTTCGCAATTCAAAGCCCTCTTCTCGATCAACTACGGTATCAGAGAGATTGACGCCGAGTTTGCACTGCGACGAGATAAAAGACGGCACACGCGCCTTCTCTGATCCTCGGACCTCCCGCCAACCATTCAATACTTGCCAGTTCGCCATCTACCCGCCGGTCTTTTTGACGACGGCTCGATTTCAGACCACTATCCAGGAGTTGTGCTTCTCTCCCTCTTGGTTTCGTCATCCCTGTCGAGCATCTTGTCTCGTACCCGTCGCCCTCTAAGTCTCCCTTCGTCACTCGTAGCTCCTGGCATTTAAATCCTCCCAACGAATTTAATTTGTCCTTTCGGATTCATTGCCTATTCTTTTCTTTTTCCCACCTTCGGCGGTAGGGTTCGAGCTCTGCGATCAAGTACACATCGCTGCAGGTCCTCCTGTGCACTCATCAATCAGTGCACCGCCGAACTTGAACATCAACTGAATCCACGTGTGGCGATATCCCAAGCTGTCATTATGGCTTGCTGTCGACAACTCATAGATGTGAACGTGTTCCAAGGCTGCGAAAAATTCTACTTACATGGTAGGTGTCTGGGGTTAGCTATGCATGGAACCATGATGGCTAATTCGGGATATGTGCAGGTGCATGCAAAGCGGGCGTCTTATCACGCTAGGCTCTAAGACTTTCATCTAACTTATTTCCCGAGATGACCATTTGGGCGTATGGCCTAATTGAGGCAGAAGCTACTGCTGGAACGCTGAGAAGCACCCGAATGACTGTCGGAAGCATCCGCGAGGCTCTTGGGGAATTGAAACGACTTCGATTGTGATATCAACAGCTTTAATTGGGCCAAGTAAAGTTGCTGGCTCAAGTGTATTCTATACATACACCGTACTCGGATGACTCCGCACACTGGAGTGATCTTCGGGGAATTAACCGTGGTGTTGCATTCGGACTACCCTCGGACGTGCTTGGCCGCCTCCGCCTGGCCGAAACAGTCAACTCGCTGACCGTATGGAAAACATAGTACGGTTTCCGAAAAAACAATTCGATCTTGGGAAAGTGGCTGTGAACCACACAGGCTATATGGACCTTTAAATTGCCTTCAACGGTGTCGTGAGATATGAGCATGCGCTGACGGATATAAATGCTCCATCTCTGCGGAAAAGTCTTAATTCTGAACTTCCTGCCATGCATCTCTATTATAGTGAAGTGATCATAAGATCTTAGATCTTCAATTTTGTACTCAAAAACCTTTGCTCTATCTTTTGGTGTGTCCCAACTCATTGGGCGCCCACAACAACTCGAGCACTATCCTTGCACTACTGTCCTATAAACTCCATAACAATGGTCTCCAAAACCAACAATAGTAACTCCTCGCAAGAAACCCGGCGTCTAAACGCGGCTGACCTGGTGAGCTCACAACTATCTGATCGTGACGATAACAAATCCAAACCGTCATTTAGATGGACAGAACGAAGCCATGGAAAAAGATACCTGACCTGGACGGTCCATACAAGCACCCACCTCCCAAGTCTGATGGTGATCCATGGGCAATTCTCTTGAAACCGGAGCTGGAGACGGATAAAATTCAATGTGATGCGTGGAAAGAAGAGGTGCAGACTCTGTTAATTTTCGTAAGTTTAAACATTCCATTGTGCTTGACTATCGAAGCTAATAACCCACTGATTAGGCCGGTCTCTTTTCCGCTGTCGTTACAGCTTTCATCATAGAGTCGTATAAGTTCCTCAAGCCTGACCCAAACGATATCATTATACGCCTACTCGCTGAAATTTCCAACAGTGCCAATTCTACCTACTCGTCTTCGATGTACACGTCGACGACGGCTGGTGGGACGTATTTCGCGCTCCGCATAAATATCTGCTGGTTTATCAGCCTAATTCTCAGTCTCGCTACAGTCCTCATTGGCACCATTGCACTCCAGTGGCTCCGGGAACATCAAGCATATCCGGCCTCATCTCCTAAACAAACTTTGGCATTACTCCGCATGCGATCAGAATCTCTGGAAGCATGGTATGTGCCACAGATATTCGCTACACTTCCTCTGCTCCTCCAAGGTGCCCTCGTATTGTTTCTGGTTGGGTTGATTGATTTTACCCTTCCTCTTGGTTCGAATCTGTCCGTTCCCATCGCCTGCATCATCGGATTCATTCTCCTTTTTCTCGCTGTTACCACCATCCTTCCGGCACTTCAACCCCTCCGCTGGCTTTATAAAAATGCTTTGCGCAACACAGTGCCGTCACCATGCGCTTTTAAATCTCCCCAATCTCAAGTTTTCCGTTCACTGTGGGGATTCCTTCTTTATTTTCTTTCCTATTTCTGGCCTAAGCTCTATTGTCGCCACAGTAATCCGACTCTGAACCGTTATCACGACTTACTTGATGACAAACTCCATCTTTTTCCTCACATCTACACCCTCTGGCACCGTAAATCATGGCCCACGTGTGATGTCGAATGGCTCTCTCTACGAGACGCCTGGCACAATCGAATTCTCGATGAAGACCCCGATTTATACTATCATCGAAGGAGATGGGCCGATGTTTTTCCTCTCAGCGACATAACACAAAGCCTGGTCAAGATTACCACAGAGCCTACTAGTGCGAAACATACAGAGGAGTTTCTTGTAGCGGCATGTTTCTGCTTTCAAGAGCTTTCGGAATCGGTGTGGAAAATCTCCAATCACCATAAAATCTCTCAAGTTGATCGCCGCAACCATTACTTTGAACAATTATATCGACCAACTCAAAATAATGATGCCATGTCAGTCGCAGATTTTCTCCTTCACGGGCGCACATATGGTTTCGGCAGCCTCAGCCACGATACCCTCGATCATCACATAAACAAGCACCGCGCATTGTTCTATCAGGACCAGACATATCTATTTCGTCGCAGGGTCCTGCGCAGCCATAGATCTCCAATACTAGAACACTACAACCAAGAAGTTCGGTTGCGAGTGACACAACACCTTGTTCAGAGCAACTTCAAGCCATTGACAGATAAGATCCATTACGACGGTGCGATAACCCTCCCGCTTGTTTTTCCACTACGCTATCGTAGTGAACTTCGGAATGTCAATATTTCGTGTAAGTTCTTCTTAACTCCATTCTATTTAATTCACAACTTATCGTTGCGCAGACTGGGCAGATCTTTTTGCAACACTTGTCGACAACGTCGCATCCTCTCGCAGTATACAACAGCAATTAGTAAACCCCCTATACGTTTGCCGCTATACGCCTGAAATGTTAAAGATGGTGGGCAATGCCATTGTCTTGTATATGTTTGAACTAAATCATTGCAACCCATCTAGTCGCGATAGGGTCGGCACGGAGTTTGGTTTTACATTCCGTTCAGCGGCTAAATATCTCATTGATGAGATCCCAACTACTCAGAGCGAGCTTAGTCGACCACATCCCTCTACACCCAGCATACTATTTTACCATACTGCGATGATTCTCAAATTCGTCCTGCATAGCTATAGCGGCGCCTCTGCGGACAAGGCCAGCGATTTCAATCAAGGACTGACTGCATTAGTTGATGCTGTGGCGAAGTACAAAGAATGGACAGGAGGTCGGCAAAACGATCAAATCAAAGCCATTCAATATTGGTTCATGGAGGAGGAAAATATATTCGGGCCTACGTCAGGCATTCCCAGTGCGAAGAGATTTTCTGACAGGTGGTGGGCGTCACTTTTTTGTGATTACTCTTATTGGTATGGTGTGGAGGTCGACCCGAATGTCCGGCGCCTGCTCACATCAATCTCCAATGAAAATGACACACCTGCTGTTATCCGATATTCGGCCTCGTCGTCTTCTATCTTACCTCACACTTCAACGGAAGAAGGCGAACCCGCATTATCGACTTCGCTTATATCGACTCATGATACATCCAACAGCCAAGTGTGCAACTCTGACGCCAGCAGAGGATCCGTAGAGGCTCACGCTCAACGGTATGAACTACCTTCAGGGACTTCTCAATCGACATCGCTTCCAGCTCTCGAGCTCCCTTTATCCAAACCATTAGACATTTCTATGACCACCATATCATCATCCACCCAGGTTTCATTGTGTCAAACTTCGCCATCTGCAGCTCTTGATAATGCCGACGGTTGCCCCTCTAGTTCGCCGGATGATTCAGTCATTGATATACAGTTTATCGAAGCAGACCCGTAATTCCATAAGGGTTGCAGTGGACCTCCGAGAACAAGGAGGTACTACGTTACGAAGACAGAGAGTGCAATCTTGAGTGAGTAATGCCTATGAAGGGCGTGCAATAATGATTATTTGTAAAATATAGAAATTAAAAAAATCGATGTTAAAGTGTAGTTGAGAGTCAAGACAGCCTCCAGAATCTACGAGGCTAGCGCTTGTGGCCAGCACAATGACGAATATTGTAAATTTTAAGTTTGCAAAGTCTTGCCCTCGATGATATCGGCAGCTGAAAGAGAGTGTCAAGCTATTATATCCATTGCTATTGTATCCATCGATTAGAGGGTTGTCCTTACCAAGTTCGCCAATTGCGTATGCGGTGGCTGATGATCAGGGTTATCAGTGATATGCACACCGACGAAAATGAGAATAGCCCTTACATTGCGGGTGAGAGCCAATGTGAAGCGGGATGATGGAAATATCCACAACGCGAAGGTTGGAGGTTCCGTAGACCTAAAGAAAGATGGTTAACTCAGGTAGGACCAATAACAGACGAAAGCTTATACCTTGAGCTGGGGACTCACAACTCCTCCATCCTCAAGAGGACGCATGGAGCAGGAACCCACGGTGTCTTAGAAAAATGATTAGAGAATTCCTTACGGTCTGGAAAAGTTGCGAAAGCTCACGGAAAGTCGTGCTGAATGATTTCTTCAGATAATCTATTAGAGGAATAAATCATTGTCAGAAGCATTTCCATTGCTCGTTAGGAAATTCCATACCGCCAATTTTCTTATCGGAATTATGATCAAAGCCCGGATTTACTTCAGCATCTATAGGTATAATGTGAATATTATTGATTCCGATGAGAGGAATGCGCAACTCCTACTGAAAAAGCTGTTGAGAGGCTCCATTTGCATCACGCGACGGTTGAATTTAACAAGTTCGATGAAGACGCGAAGATCTTTGACACAGGTTATTCAATTTATTCAATTTGGGCCATTGCGATCTTCAACGTACCGTGCTTCTCTTCGAAGTAATGGGGGTCAATGGCCGGAGAATCCAGGAAGTTGTTTGAGCCAATATGCTGTCATAAATGGGCCAATCTTGCCACCAGTAAAAACATACACGAACTCACAATCGTTCCTCGAGAGAATGGATGGTTCAAGAAGCACGACATGGTGACATATTTCTTTCCCGGCTCGGGGCCAGCAACAACTTCACGAAGAAAGTTAATCATAGATATTGGACAAAATGCTTTTACTGACTTGGAGGAGTAACAAAGCCTTGAACAAGAACCATCTCGGTGTTAGGATGACCACCATCGATGTTTTCCAATTGCAATTTGAACTGCTTTTGCAATGCAGGAGAGTAGCGGCCAGTCGTAATACCTTCGTTGATTGTCTTCTTGAGATCCTGATGCAGAGTTTCGGCATCTGGAGATACGGTCGAGAGTGGGAGAAATGACATAACCGTAGGAGCCATGGCCAGAGCACCCTTGCCCTCAGTGCTACTTGAAAGGTTCGTCAGCGTTGAATATTATTTCTTTCTAGACGCTATAAACGTACAATAGCACCTTCTGTTTCTCGAGTTCAGCAGGGTCGCGCAAGCAGTCAAATGTCGTAAATTGGTCCTGAATGTCCTTCTTCACCTCTACAGTCGAACTCCAAATCAGCGTCAATTTTTATAAGTAGGAAATACAACCACACCAAATGTTGTTCCACTATAAATGTGTTCCTGAATGTTTTCTCCTACTCCAGGGAGATCGATTATTGTCTCAACCCCAGCATTATCCAGCACTTTATTGCTTCCTATACCGGACAACTCGAGTATCTAAAAGATAAATCAGCAAGAGAAATACTTAATAGTCAAAGGGGCGTACTTGGGGAGACATGATAGAACTAGATCATTATTTAGCATGGCAGCGCTTCAGTCTACATATATATAAGACATACCCCGCAGAGAGGATGACTTCTTTGCTAGCAAGCGCAGTGTGTAACTTTCCCTCGTAGATAAATTGGACTCCAGTGGCAGTTGCGACGCCATTAACTTTCTGCAGATCGATTTTAGCGACCTGCGCATTCACCAAGACCGTGAAGTTCTTCCGATCCGCATTCGGTATATAATACATCTTTGAATCCAAGTGAGCCTCTTTCTAGCGGAGTTAGAGAACTCGGCGCGAACATTAGCAGCATAGGTACGACCCTTGGTCTCCGGGTCGATAGTGAGTGGGGTAATCCAAGTCCCCTTAATCTGTATGATTCCAAGGTCAACCAAAGTTTGAAAGGCGGGATGTGTCGACGGACATCACCCAACAACTAAAGATGCGTGTCAACAAGTTAATAGTCAACTGCCATAAGTTACACAAACCGGATCTTTGACAACGGGTATTCCGATGCTCTTCAAAACCTTTAGACATGAATGTTTATTAGTTTGACATTGCCGTCATCTGATGCCATTTGACGTACCCTTTGGTAGGGTCCCTCGAAACCGGAAGGATGCATAGAATATGCATATTTAACAGGTCCTTCTGCGCATCAACATTGGATACTTCTTAGGAATGAAAGAATATGCATACCATATGTGTTGCGTTGATCACTGTTATAGCTGATTTCATCTCGCTTCACGCCAGGGGGAATGAAGCCGCTGGACTTGTCGTAGTACTTCTTGAGCAAGTCCCAGTTCCAACCAGGGTTTCCGAGCCTCTCGAATGCTTAGAGAAAGAAATATTAAGTTTGGAATGCGAGAGAAAAACAAATTCCATACCGTCTATATCCCGCTTGGGTGGGTGATGAAATTGGAAGAAATTGATGGCGGAACTTCCTCCAAGAGTCTTCCCTCTGTTCGATAGTATGCCAATAAATTATATGTATTATTCTATCTCCCAACAAATAGCTCTTACCTAGCCCAGAACACAGCTCGTCCATCGAGTTCCTTTTGCGGAACCTAGACAAAAGATGTAAGTCGATAACTTGACTCAGAACCAGTGAAATTTTGACGAAGCGTACGGTTTCAAATGCCCAATCGTATTGTGGATTCTTGAAGTGGACTCCCAACATTCCTGGAGTCACTAAACTTACCATTAGTAGTCCGACATGTCTTGAACGGACATTGCAAGACTCACAAAGCATGGGATCATTGAGATTGGCTGGTCCAGCTTCGAGTACGAGTACAGATGTATTCACATCTTCAGTCAGACGTGATGCAAGAGCAAGACCTGCGGTCTATGAATGGAGCTGAGGCAATGGATCGTAGGTTCAGCGAAAAAATGGTGCCTACTCCTCCGCCTAGAGAAATGTCTCAGAATTGGGCGTACTGACAAAGGGCGTTTGCGCGAAGTATAGCGATTACGTACCTATCACGATGTAGTCAAACTTCTTGCTCGACACTTGATCAATGGTAGCTGCCATGCCGAGTGCTTGTGAGCTCTAATGAGTAGAAGAAAGGTAAGACACGTTATGTGGATGGGCTAGATACAATCTCAACGGCTTATATACCGTGCGTCATTCATCATAGCGGCTTCGTGTTTGTGGTTTGTCATGAAGTTGACCTCGTCTTCTGTCGTACCAACACCTATACCGAAGAGTTCTTCAAATGTTGATTTGTCCAGATCCAATTGTAGCGAATGGTCAATTTCCATCAGTGGTGTCGGTGTACAGCGATCGATTATATTGGGCAGTTCGGAAGAATGTTCATGATTCCGGGAGTCCCATTCGCCCACAAGTAAATGTGAGAGTTGAACAAGCGGTGTGGGCGATATTGAATAATGCAGGATTTCGGGCACGGCATCGAGATTCAAATTTATGGGAGCCCACAGATCTAGTAAGAAGTTCGGACTGTAACCAATGTAGACGGTGATGGGGATATGAGTCTTAGCTAGGTTGGCATTCGCACAGAGCCATCATCGATGATAGTATTGATTCACTAAAAAATGTTCTACACACATGGTGTATAACTAGCTATACATCAGCGAACAGAATTTGCTTCGTTCTAATACTTTTTGGAGAGTCAGTATCGATATCTCGAATTAGTGAACGATGTACCAATGGCTCCGATGCGCAGTTTGTGGACTCTTTCGCAATGAAAATATCCGCGATAAAATATAACTACAGAATTAGTACACTGGCCATTCCAAGATAAGTTATTTGAATACCTACTTTCATCAGCCATCTTGATTTTTTTCTGATGGAATAGATAGAGTTCATCGCCATAATGGCCGTTGTATACTCCAGAGTAAACTTCGATAGTCGGTAGCGTCCACAGAAAAGCAGTAAAGCATGATGGGATGATCGTTTTAAAGTGAGGAACAAGGCGATTGATCAAGATTAGGTTGGGATCAAGACCGAAAGAAAGGTAGACTGAATGGGACGCTGGGTATTTCAGTATGTCCAAGTGGGCGTGCTTTGTGTGTTCGACGGCAACATTTGAAACTAGGAGTAGTTTTTACCGACCATGATGTTTATTGAAAAACCACGGGCGTGTCCAAGCGCATAGAAATTTGTCCACTCGAAGATAAACTGGAGAGATCATACGGCGCGCGATCCCATAGTCGATTGATGTATGTTCTGGTGTACAAATAGCTGGCAAGACTATAAATCTCTGCAGCTGTCCGAAGATACATGAACGCAAAGGAACAGTTGACAACGAAATCGTGGATCGTATGTTGGGGTGAGGAGAAAGTGTGCAGAGCAAAGGGAAACTGGGGAGCTTTGAGAGTCTCGAGGCTCCATGGGCCTCGTATAAATTGGATTCTGTGTAGCTTAAAGCCAAGAGATGCTGAACTATCATTAATTGAATTTTAACGAAAATTGGCTACATGCAATCAAGGCGTACCAGAAATCTCATGGCTCTGCTGGCATGTTCAACGCCAACGCTCAACATTCGAAATTCCTGTTGTCCACGAACTCATGATGAAGCTCCATTCTCCAGAACGCGCCGTTTTCGCGGTGATTTCATGTTGTGCTTGCTTGAATAAAGCCTGGTGTGAGATCGTTAAGGAGGAAGAGCAGATTGTTCGTGGACGAGCAGCCCAACAACAGTCGTTGCGGTAACCCTAACCTCTTTGTTTTTCAATCTCCGGCCCGGCACTGTCAATTAAGTTCCTTGCCGCGCGCTGATAATGCTCAGATCTGTCATGCACCTTTTTTTTTTCAGAATTATTAAGACAGATGTTATAATGTAAATATGCACACAGATGGAAGTCAAAGCAATAAACAACGATATAGTATGAGTCTCTGCGAAGAAAAAAATGTCTGGACCCCATCCATAATGTGTAGATTCATTTATGGGAGCGTAATGCAAACGATTGAGTGCGAGATTGGACCCGCAATTTCCGCACACAAATGACATCTGAAAAGAACAACCGTGATAAAAATATGCTTACAGAGCCACGCCCGGAATTATAAGGCTTCGAGGTAATCGTTCCACAAATCAGGATTGCGGCCCAAGTTCCTGATAACGTCCCAGTAACACGATCGCAAAGCTAGATCCTTGTTGGGGCCAAAGCCTAAACCAACCTGATGTCCTTTAACCTTTATTGAAGCCTCGCAACGTCCTTCTAAAGGACGACTATAGTCAGTATCAAGACCCGAAAGATTGCACAGCTGACAGTATCGTCGAATCAGAGCCTTTGCCTAGTTGAAAGCCCGCTCGGAGTATTCCTTCCACAAGTTTGGATCGCAGCTTTCCAGATACATAGCGACGTCCAAATAGCATAACGCCAGGGCGGATTCCATTGTAATGTCAGATCCAAAGCCGAGTCGCCGTCCGTCAGTGGCCATTCTAGTTTCCCAGTGGCCGGTCGATGTGTATTTGTATTCGACATGAGGAGATGAGTGCATTCGTCGGCGGCAGTAATAGTCTATGAAGCTAAGGGCATCCCTATGGTTGACGATGCTTCCGTCCGAGAGTGTGATTTCATAGAGACGGTTTTGGTTCGGAATACTGATCACCCATCACCATTGATGGGAAGGAGAAGAAGAGAGGAAGAAAGACTTGCCTCTTTACGTGCACCTTACAATTTCCAGCCAGCAGCGATCCATGCACGGTGATACTGAGTTCAGCCACCGAAGCGGATTGGGTGTTACAGAGGATCCCCTTGGCATTATGTGAAGGCTGGATGAGAGAGCAAGTGGATAGTATTGAACTCATGGGTTGAGGGAGATTGAGGCCACCTGCCCATGCCAGGGCTTGTTAAGAGTCAAGAGAAGGCGGTGGCGCGCGTGGCTGACGTGGAGCGCAGTGCTTGCATCTGTTTGTTCTGGCTCTTGAAGCCGACGCGCTCACAAGATCGGTCCTTTTTTGTGTGCGCAATTCGCGCTCACGGATACATAGAATCAATTAATTTAGATGTCTGATTATTTGCTCTTCCGCCTGGGCTAAAGGAAACGAATGAGGGCGCCTTAATTATCTTTCAAAAACGTCTGAACTCGATGGGCGCATGGATTCGGAGCTTGAAATTAATCCCGGCCCGAGGTCGCCGTCAAGTTGAATGTTCAAACGGTCGAAAACTTCATCCAACCTCACCTATTTACATAACACGCTCCAGAACTCTGTGGACCTCTGTGTCTTCCTCAAAGTTAAACGTATGCAACGCTAATAAATCAAGTATCTTACCAGATGAATAGTCAATTCGGAAAACGAACTGCCTCCAATACCCCACTTCCAGGTTTCGAATGTCCGACGATATTCTGAGAGCACTTCTTTTCTGTCGATGAACTGGTTGCATTCGTCTATCTCTCCACATACGAACGCGGTAAAGCCTAATGAGAAGCGCATGGAATTCATGCATCGGTCCCGACGGCCCAGGGGAGAATAAAAATGATGTCCACATCCCCAGGTACGCTTTTCGATAGAATATCGCTGCACTCGCTCAGACATGATTGTGAAATAGAACCCTAATATACATTTTCGGCCTCATATACTGGCTCTGACTTACGCAGCTACTCGATTTCGTTCAGCGCACGGCCACAGGGAGATATTTGCGCGTGGAAGGGGTATATGGACAGGTGGACGACACGGAACTTGGTTCAAAGTCTGAATGTATGTCGCGCGGCCTTGAACATGGACGGAACGACATATTGATAGCTTTATCGTAGGGATGACAAGTCAGATTCTGGGCGCAGACGCTACGTGCCAAACTGCGTCGCGCTTGATATGTATGCAGTTTTATTCTCTCAGGATGATATGACGTTTGACTATGTTCCAGGTATGCTGGATGTGTCAGAGTTGCGACTCGCTATTTTAAGCAACGGCTCGAATGGTTTCGCTTTCAGACTACTGTGCAGGAGGAGCTCTCTCCCACTTGGGTTTTTTTATCCCTGTCGAGCGGCTTGCCCTTCGCCCCTCTACACCGACTATCCCATTACATCGTACGTCTGCTTTTCGCGCCCCATTTCCTGCTATACAAACACCCCCATTAAGGCCTCGATACCGCCTCTCCCTTCGTCATTTGTAGCTCCTGACGTTCAAAGCTTCCCGAACGGTTTGGTGTGCCCTTTCGGATTCATTATCTATTCTCTTCCTTGTTTTTCCCAAGTTTTTCCGTCTTCGGTGGTAGAGCTCAAACTCTTCGATCAAGTACACGTCTCTGCAGGTCCTCATGTGCACTCGTCGATTTATACACCGCCGAACTTGAACATCAATTGGACCTTCGCATGTCGATATGGTACATATGTTTCCGCGGCGTTGGCAATGCGTGGACCCGTGATGGCTAATGTGGAGCTGTTCGGGAAATGTGCAGGTGCATGCAAAGCGGACTTCCTATTATGCTAGACTTGAAGAAATTTATCTTACTTGTTTCCCGAGATAATCATTTGGTGTATTTACCAAGTATTTACAGCCAAAGGTAGGGGCGGTCAGACACGGAGCGTCCTATTTGCATCTATTTGTTTTGGCCGATTTTGCCCTGACAGTGAAGTCGTCGCGCGACGTGCTCGCCCACGAACTTCTTTTCCTTTGCTATCTCGAGTACTATAAATGAGCGCCAATATCTCGATTTCCCTGCCTCCTATGATCTAGTGAGCATGCCTATCCGTCCCGAAGTCGACATCATATTACGCGAGGATGAACCTTGGGCTTCAAGGTAGGGGGCCAGAGGAGTAGTGGACTAGTGTACTTCTAGGGTATATCAGCATGCTTTCGACAACGCGAGGTGCGCTTCCAGATAATATCGATGGTCATAAGTCCTGGTGTTACCGCAAATCCGATTTGCCGACAACCTCGACTTCATGAATTAGAAGACTTCATCCCTGCGTCGAAAACACTTTTCCTCCCCCGCGATTTGTGAAGACCCGTAGGAGGGTTGATGTAGAAGTCGTAAAGGTGTGCTCCCTTTTGCAGACGGCTTGAGTATACGCCTGGGCTCGTCTTCTGTCCACAGTCATAATTCCGGTGCTGACCCTTATTCAACAGCGGCTATGTTCCCTGCGTTCAAACATTATACGCATCGAGTATCTTGATGTTGTCGATTGCGGCCCGCTCACAATCTTGAACCGCAACGCACATTTGCCATATACTTCCATCGCTTCTGCTGCACTCAGGATGGGTCGTAATCGGAACCCGTGAACGTTGCGCGGTTGCATCGATACTGAAAATCTACTCAAAGCTCACCCTCTTTATTCTCCAACAATATCCCTCTATCACTAAAGCCGCTTTTATGGCAGCCTCGAATCGTTTACCACTTTCTCTGGCTACCACTCCGGGCCACGGTCACGCATCATTCCTACAATCCCATCCCTGAATGTTGCTGTATGTTGATCTCTTCGCCATCACTTCAACAGTGGAGTTCGATAGTAGATCGCAATTATCAAGGTCTCGCGGTATAGGGCAACGGTCAGCGGTCATTACCCGTCTTTAATACGGTTCGGCGCATATCGTGAGGGATAGTCAGCGCAGCTCCAATGCTTTTGGGTCATTGACTTGAACTTTCAACGTCGACGGGACTTGCTTGACGGTTGTTATCACATAACTTCGTCTATGCCTAGCGACAACTACACGCAGCCCTTTATTCTTGCCACGTTTCCTCGCTACATGCTCAGAATTTTCCATTGATGGCATCGTGTGGGTGCTTGGAACTTAAATAAGTGCAAGCCGCCCGCAAAGACCAGAAGCGCGTCGTGGAAAATGTCTAAATAACCGAATACGTGGCAGTTCAGGTATTCAATCTCCAAATGCTGATAGCCTCGGGCCCGAATTTGTTTAAGTCCAAATGTTGCGCTCGCCTGTACGTTTCCAATTGACAACTGCTACGTATAGGCAGGAAGCATGTCGGCTGCAATACACCGACGCTTTGAAAATGTCGAAAGTTCTGTTGTACTGTACCCTCAAGCAATTCATCCGTTTCCACATTGTCTCGCGCATCGCGCTTTCTCAGCGGCCATCAACCAACGTGATTTCCCTTAATGTTTTCGAGTCTGTTCATATGATGTGCTTACACCAACCATGCAGTCGTGCCTGAGGGACCTTTCGAGCATCGTTGTGGACCCAGCGTATGTCACTTGCATTAATTTATTCAGTTTCTTTTATTTTTCGCTCTGAGTCAATCCATTCAAACGGTCTAATTCAGAAGTCTTCTAGTACACCTCCGTATCTGCTTCATCGCTCCGAAGCTACGGAACATGCTTTGTTTCCTCTGACGAGGTAAGGACGGTGACTAGTACTATAATCAAAAATCGTTCGAGAATCAATTCTTAGGAGAGCAGCTCGATCGATTCGAACGTTAGGTTCGTATTCTCACAGATGCTTTCGGCTATAGGGCTTAACTTCATGCATTGCATTCTCAAGGATTCTTACGAGTATTTGACGGTTAGTCTGACTGTCACAAACGGTTTATTCAGAATCATTATCATCAAGGTACGATTTAAAAATTGTTATTCCCATCCAGACCTCGAACCGAAAGCAAATGCTAATTCTTTCTTTTTAACATCGCGCACATCTTTTACATGACCATGGCTTTTCCCTTGATGATATCGGCAGCTAGATGCACAGTAAGTCAATACATTGCTGTTCATTAGCGAATTCACTTACCGAGTTCTCCAATTGCGTAGGCGGTGGCTACAGAAGTGGTTTCAGATGGCTATAAAATTCTCAATTCTCAATATAGTACCTTGCATATGCGCGCCTATATGAAGAGGGATAATCGAAATATCCACGACACGGACATTAGAGGTTCCATAGACCTTGAGAGAGAGAGATGAGCACTAATCAATGAATTTCAGAAAGATCTCATACCTTGAGCTGCGGGCTTACAACTCCTCCATCTTCAAGGGGAAGCATAGAACAAGAGCCCACAGTATCTGGCATTTCGAATGAATTGATGAGTCTGCAAAGAGCGCGTGAAGATGACTTACGGAAAGTCGTGCTGAATACCTTCTTTAGATAATCTATCACGCAAGTGTACATATTAATTTCAGGTTAGCTAAGACTATTCGAATCAGTACATACCTGCAATTTTCTCATCGGTGCTGTATTCAGGACCAGGGTTTACTTCGACTGTTAATAAGCTACGGAGTGGCTCAGTATTTGCCAAACGGCGGTTGAATTTGACAAGTTCGACGAAGACTTGAAGGTCTTGGGAGATTCATTGAATAACTGCTACTTGCTATATAAGAAAGAAAAGACGCACCGTACTGCTCTTCAAAATAGTGAGGGTCAATTACCGGGTGCTCCAATGGATTATTTGAACCGATGTGCTGTTAAAAGTGAGCGAACACGGACGATATTCTGGCTTGAAATGGACTGACGATATTGCCTCGCGAAAATGGATGATTAAACAATGACATCATCGAGACGTACTTTTTTCCTGGTTCCGGGCCAGCAGTGACTTGAAACGATGATGAATGACATATATAACAAGTTGAAAAGTTCACGACTCACCTGGGATGGTGTTAAATCCTTGAGCGAGGACGACCTCGGTATCAGGGTATCCACTATCAATGTTTTCAAACTGCAACTTGAACTGCTTCTGCAACGCGGAAGGGTAGCGACCCGCCGCAATTCCTTCATTGATCACTTTCTTCAGATTTTGATGCAGAGCGTCAGCATCAGGGGAAGCTACCGAGAGTGGAATAAATGTCATGGCTGAAGCAGCCATCGCTAAGGCACCCTTCCCGTCGGCTCTATTCACCTAGTCCTCAGTGCTCGAAGTATCCTTATGGTCGAGATACTTACAATAGGCTGATTTGTTTTTCACGTTCCAAAGGGTCGCGCAAGCAGTCAAATGTATTAAACTCGTCTTGAACTTCCTGTTTTACCTCTGAATAGAAAAAAGTATTAAATTAGATGCATCTAGACCTCAAAAAAAGGCATACCAAACGTGATTCCGCTGTAAACGTGTTCCTGAATATTTTCTCCTACTCCAGGAAGATCTATAACAGTTTCTACCCCTGCAGTGTCTAAAACCCTCTTGTTGCCTATACCGGATAGCTCGAGGATCTAGTATGTTCAGAAATAAAAATTTGTGAAGGTTGATCTAAGGAAAGACGCACCTGAGGAGACATAATCGAGCTAAGAAGAGTCGTATAGAAATCAGTTTAATTGGTTAATTAAAAAGAATATATATACCCTGCAGAAAGAATAACTTCGTCACCCGCAAAAGCGGTATGTATTTCTCCTTCGTAAATGAATTGAACGCCTGTGGCGATAGCGACGCCATCTGTTTTCTGGAAATTGATTTTCGCAACATGAGCATGGACAAGTACAGTCATGTTCTGTCGATCCGCATTCGGTGTGTAATACATCTAGTTGGATTGAATAGTTAGCCTTCTAAGAACGACATACAGCGGAGGATGTTGCGAACGTTGGCAGCATACGATCTACTTTTAGTTGTAGGCTTGACCGTGACCGGGGTAATCCAAGTGCCTTCAATCTCCGATTGCATTTGAAATTAGCTTGGGTATTTATCAGATATACGGCCAACATACTTCGCCTGAAAACTGGAGAGATGGCTGTGAATGTCACATAAACAGCCGGATTGAATCAAGCGCACCGGTTCCTTCGCACGCAAAACCCCCAGATTCTTCAAAGTCTAACGCACTGTTTAGTCAGTGACCATTGAATATGGAACACAAATTACACACGCACTTCGTGATATGGTATCTCAAATTTAGAAGAAACCATCGGGTATGCGTACTTAAGGGGACCTGGTCGACCGCTAAGCATAAAGATTTTTAAGCCACACCGTTAGATGCACATACCCTCTGTGTTGTGTTGAGTAATGTCGTACTCAACACCGTCCCCCTTAATGGTAGGAGGAATGAATCCACACGATTTGTCGTAATATCCTTTGAGCAGACTCCAGTTCCAGCCAGGGTTTCCAAGCTTCTCGATCGCTGCAAAGCTTGTCAGCTTTTGATCCATCGAGAAATAATCGGTATGTTACCCTGGATATCCTTGCTAGGTGGTCGATGGAACTGGCAGAAGTTGATCGCAGAACTTCCTCCGAGTGTCTTTCCTCTATCAAAAGAATTGTTAAAAATGTGAGAATTGGCCAAACAGAAAATTACCTGGGCCAGGAAACTGATCTTCCATCAAGGGATTTCTGTGGGACCTATAGACACACGGAGTAACTAAAACAGAATAATCTGTGGAATACCAAGTGACATACAGTTTCAAAATCCCAGTCGTATTTTGGATTCTTGAATTGTAATCCGAACAATCCAGGTGTCACTGAGCTCCATTAGAAAGTATGAGCACGGTAAAAGAAATACAAAGCTTACAAAGCATTGGGTCATTGAGGTTTGCGGGTCCCGCTTCAAGTACAAGTACAGTCGTGTTCGCATCTTCCGATAGACGGGATGCAAGAACGAGGCCTGCAGTCTTTCAAGAAGTTCAGTAAAATATAATAGGACGGTGAAAGTCGCATACTCCTCCTCCTGTTGATCATTTTGCGGACATGTGGTGAATATGGATGATTCATTCCAGATCCATAGGCGAGAGACATACCAACGACAATGAAATCAAACTTTTTCCCAGATACTTGGTCAATAGAAGCCGCCATATCAGTTAGGACAGTGGTCGAAGTGGTTGTAGGTACTTGTTGAAGGAGATAGTGCTTCTTAAGTAACGATTCGTCTGTCCTTTTGATGCAGTCACAAGACTTCTATAGAGCTTTCCTACTCCGACCTAAACTACATTAATGGTACGGGCAGCTACTTTATTTTGGAGCTATAAAAGGTATGTATCCAGATTGGGGCACGAGAAAGCCTTCACACTATATTAAATGTTCTGATTACACGTTCTCGTATAGATAGAGAAGGAAACAAGATGATCTTTGGCTCCACACATATCTGAAACCCGCAAATGCAAGGCGAAGCAGAATTCTATCCAAAGATGCATTCATACCGTGGAAGGGATGCCCACCATATCATATCTATCCTGATATAAAATTGCTCACACCGCATTTGATCTAGCCGCGGAACGTAAATAACAAGTTAGTCATTGGCTAGTATACTAGTAGTAAGGGCCTCTACTCGTTTTGCTTCGGTCGCCCATCTCCTCCCCACAGGTTGTCCGCATGTATGCGCGGATGCTCCATCTTTTCCGTCCCTCTATTCTTATTTTATGTCCGCAGACATCTCGTTCGCACTTGATTCTTGCATTAGTGATCACTTAGCATCTCCGTTGGGTTCGCTTCTCTCAGTACATCATCTCACTCATCTGTGATACCACCACCTTGGGTCCGATGTTATTGCGCGATTGAAACATGGATTATCATTTTGGGATTGCAACATCGAAAGACACTTACACAGAGAATGACTGGATTATACAGTGGGTGTTAATCTATTTTAAGGTTCACGGCATTTAGGCCGCAGAATCTAGATGATCTACAATAAATTTAGCACAGCTCAAACTGAACCGTTGCGGGGCTATCGCGGTTGGTAGTGTTGCCAAATTAAGGAGCATTTTGGACCGGTAGTACGTCTTTATCTCTCGATGTCGAGCTGCAGTCTCAGTTTGAGATTCCCTCTGAATACTGTAAAGTTTGTGATACACATTCTAGCATTCGCTTCCATCAGTTTTCGAACTTTCTTCCGATAGCGTAGAACTTATCGATGTGCCACAGAGTTAATTTCGATGAGTGAATGGAGAGAGGAATGTGTTCGCATTGGTTTTGTCTTGGCATTCCACACGAATAGCCTGGAAGAATTTACTGAATTGTACTGGGAGACACATGTACAAGCCTTAAAATAGGTTCGGGTCAATTAAAAGAGGAGTCGTCGTTTTCGAACGTATTGTTCTACATGAAGTTCGCTATTAGATCACATAAATATTGCAACGTCGCTCGACTTAACATTCAAGTTGCTCTACTTGATGGTATTGTGGGTATCTTAAATCTTCATTACATTTACTGTACTGTTTAACGACGTTGCTCTTAGAAGTACATCGTGGACGCGGTCTACACTGCATTTCTGTTTACGAAATCAGACATCAAGACAACTCTAATTCCAATTGCGAGTAGAAGACATGTTCGAAGTCCATCGATTAAGTTAGCTTACAATTTTCTCGTAGACTTTTTTCGCGGTTGCTACCGCCCCAATGACCGACTTTGCACGTCTGCCCAATGTGATAATGTGGATACGGGTTCACCTCCTTCAATTCGACGTCTCAAATCAAACGATGGATCCTGATGAAGACATTTTGAACAAGGGTTACAGGCCTATCCCAGCGAAGAGAATTACCTTGGCCAACGCTATTATTTTGAGATGGCTTTTGGTTCCCATCTGCTTCGCCATATCATTGGCCTACAGTGTGCAAACCTTATATGCAAGTTTTGCGTTGGTTGGACTTACGGTACTGTACGACGAACTGGGAGCTCATGCAAGCAATTTTATCGTCCGAAATGTGGTGAACGCATGCGGTTTCATGGCTTTCGAATCTGGTGCAACATTGGTGGCCGGTGCGTCTGACCTAGTTCTTTGATGTGTTAAAGTTTGAGCTCTTGAACATAGGAACGGATAGGCATCGGCTCCACACTGTGGCCGTACTCGCAATATGTCTTAGCGGAGGAATATTCGCGACGACAATACAATCACAAGACTTCAAGGACGAGGCGGGCGACCGAAAAATTGGCCGACAGACTATCCCAATTGTATTCCCGATGATCGCCAGGTACACAGTATTGGTACCATTGATAATGTGGTCCTTTGGGCTGTCACATCTATGGCAGTTGGACTTATTGTCTGCCTGCATATTCTCATCCCTGGCAGTCGTTGTTGGCATCAGCTTCATTGAAGCAGAGACAGTCAAAGAGAAACAGGTGGCATTCTATTGGTACAATGTGAGTAAATAGAACCCTCATTTGAAACAAACAATAACACTCTGGTCGGAAGGTTTGGCTCTCTGTAGCACATGCGTTGCCAGGATATTATCATTTATTCCGGACTATGGCGTAGCTTGTTAGAATTGAGTCTCGCTTTATGTTGCCCTTTTGAATCTAGGAGTGGGTGTGAGTCTATATTCAACCTCAGCTTTGATTGCATAAGTATTACATGTATCGTATTGACGGAAATGCACCCAATGCGAGCGTTTATCATGTATGGTGATGGGCGCCTAAAATAAATAAGGCTGGCCTTATTGCTGAGCGCCGCACGACATGGCCGCACGAAGTCGTCGCCTCAACAAGTAACAATCTTACGCTGCGGGACTCCCAAATCTATTAGAAGTTTGGTAAGTTGACATTAGACTGAACCATCTATGTAAGGAATCACAGAAACGCCATGTCTTCGGGGACACCATTGACAAGAGCTTTCAAGAACTTCCGAATTTTCACTCATTCCAAACTCACTCGTACTATTTGAAGCTGCGGCTTCACAATGTAACTCAGAAAAGTGATGAGTGATCCCGTATTGGTTTGAATCGTGCCATCTTACCGTGGTCACCAGCGGCTGAAATTTCGAAATTTGAGACTTCCTCATCATCCAGGTATGCCAAAGGACCTTGTGATGACGAGAGTGAGAAGCGTGGGTGTAATAGTGAATTGTGGATATGAACATCTGTTACCGGAACGGGAGATATCAGATCTAGGGTCGAGCGAACCTGGTATCCTCGTCCTGTTACCCACAGAGACAAACTCAGACCCAGGTGAAGTGGAAGAGAAGCGGTGACACCATGATGCGACAAAGCATATAGAATTTGTCAAGAATAGGAGTGAGATGTGAAGGATATGTGGATCGAACAAATTAAGGCCGTTTGCCAGCCTATGATCCTACGAGCGCATTGGACCTGGAGATCTGACGATCTGGAGACCATTAAACCCATACGGAATCTATTATCGCCGTTTGCCCTACATACCCGAAATCACTGCGTGGGTTCAATCAATATTTCTGTGGCATTGTCACGGTAGATTGATCAAAGAAGCTTTCACGGGAAGTAGCGCAAGCACGAGGACAAAGCTTGACATGATGGTAGATATAGAGAAAGGATTTCGCAAGGTTGTTGCGTTCAGGTTCTTCAGAGCGCACCTGAAGATGCACGGCTCTTGAGAGGGAGTGAAATGATGAAAATATGGCTTTATCAAAACCTGGATTTTTGGTAATATCCTTTTAGAAGTCATAGAATTATGGGTGCCGTAGTCGATTTACCGCCACTTGGGTAGGACTCTTCACAATCCACTTCGTTGTAGTTCTTCGCTTATCCTAATGCAATATCCAGTCATACATAAGACGGGCCCAAGGAACCAGCCGTCAAGAACAAACCAAAGCAGCGGATGAATCTAACCCGATAACTAGCATCATTACTTACTGATCATTCGGCTTTCATACGTACGTCTACTGTACGCGGCAAGTTCGCGGCACCGCAGCTTTATTCACGCACACAGGCCATTCGGCCTATGTCATTGCAAGTTACATCGATATACATACCTGAAAACAGACCTTTCGAACTCTTACGGGGAGCATTCCATAGTTGCGCAACTTGCGACAGACGTAAATTTATACTCGGTAACCATCCGCAGTCCACATGGGCACTTATTCGTTCAGGGACTTTCTGCTATTCTTAGTTTGAACTCACTGCCGTTGTTCCAACGATTTCGCTGATCTGACAAATGTGCTTTTTAAATTTTGACGGGCGGAATATTTTTCTTCCTCATTTTCTACCATATCAAATGTAGTACATACTACTATACCAACTCTCACTTATTATTTCTTACAGAATCAAGGCAGTAACGCTCGCATGCAGCATTCTTAATTGATAGTAGTCGGTACGATATTATTTCCAACCTAACAGTTCCATGGGAAGCAGCTATTTTTAGCACTGTCAGGCAGCAGCAGTATTTTTGGAACGTTTCAATCAAGCCTCTCATCGCCGATATTTTGATATAAATTGGGCTGGATCAATTGCAGTAAGACACAGCAATGCTTCGTTCTCTTTTCATAACATTCCTTCTCAATCTTCTGATAAGACCCTCTTTCTCCAGGCTCTTGACAGATCCCAGTCAGCTGCTGAAAGAGGGTTATGACTTCGTCATTGTTGGAGGTCAGTCCAACATATTAGTCCGTGATTCAACATGCAGACTGATGACTCCAAACCTGGTTTAGCTGGAAACGCGGGTAATGTTATAGCAAATCGACTTGCCTCCGTTCCAGCTTTCACTGTGCTCGTTATCGAAGCTGGAGTAAAGTGTGTATTCTCACGGTATGTTTCAACATGAACTGAAGTATTTGTCAGCGACGCCGGGATCGTCTCCACGCAGATTCCATTCATAGCTCCCAACATTCTTCTGAACACATCCCTCACATGGGACTATGTGACTGTCCCTCAAGAAGGACTGAACAGTCGCATACTCACTTACCAAAGAGGGAAGCTGTTGGGAGGATCTAGCTCAATCAGTAAGTCCATCGCTCAGCAATTTTGTCGGTCGCAAGCTTACCCCTTTGTAGATTTCTTAATCTTCACCCGTGGCTCTCGAGACGACTTTGATCGCTGGGCCAATGTTACTGGGGACTCTATCTGGGAGTGGGATGCAATGTTTCCCTTTGCATTGAAGGCGCGTACGTTTTCGGCCAAACAATCTCAGTAGTCGCTGACGTGGTCGTTAGGCTGAAGGCTTTACCACTCCTGTCGACAACCACAACACCTCGCAAGAGATTGTACCCAATTTTCATAACACGAAAGGACCTCTCCTAACCACTGTGAATGGGTTTCCATCCTCTATCGATGGCAAGCTCGTGGCTACCACTCAAGCCGATTCGGAAGAGTTCCCTTTCAACCCTGACACAAACTCTGGAAATCCTATCGGAATGAGTAAGCCGAAACATTCGAAAAAATTGCCTTCTGACATTCTATTATATGAAAAGGCTGGATTCAGTCTACGTCTGGTGGTGGTTCCCGCAGCAGTTCTGCGACAGCGTACTTACACCCCATCCTTAGCCACCCAAACCTCGACGTGCTTGTGGAAACGCAAGTCACCCGCCTAATCAATATTGCCGAGAAAGGGGGGAAACCAGATTTGCGCGAGGTGGAATTCGCGAAGAACGCAACAAGTGAGTGTGTGTGTTTTTCAACACTTTGTTGTAATGACATGCATTTGTTAGGCCATAGATTTACTATCCGCGCGAAGAACGAGGTCATCCTCTCCGCCGGTGCCGTCAACACACCTCAGCTACTCCTATTAAGTGGAGTTGGTCCTAAGAGTGAACTCGCAAAGTTCAAAATTCCTCTTGTGGTTGATTCTCCTGGTGTCGGCCAAAACCTACAAGACCATCCGCTCCTTGCTCAACAATTCCTTGTGAACTCAAACGAAACTCTAGACGACATTTCTAGGAACGCTACTCTTGCAGCCGATGTCGAGGAGCAATGGATTACCTCAAAAACAGGACCATTTGTCGATGTCGCCGGAAATTTGTTCTCTTGGGTGCGTGTTGGATCAGACATTGTGAATAAGAGCAATGATCCTTCAGCTGGCCCAACATCCGCTCATGTAGAGCTTTTTCCGGTGGTAAATTCCTCTTTTGTTCTCATTATTTCAAATGTAGCTGATCTGAAAAAAATTTGCCCAGAATGAATTTGTTTCCTTTTCGGAAGCGGTCCCTGCTACAGGATCTTTCATCAGCGTTGTAAACGGACTTGTGTCCCCTGCCTCTCGTACGTCTTTTCGCGAGTTCAAACTTTGTGACGTGCTAAATCTACTTCAGGTGGGAGCATCACGTTGAACTCCTCCGACCCTTTCGATTTCCCAGTCATCGATCCGGGATTTTTAAAAAATCCCCTGGATGGACGAATTCTAATTGAGTCCGTCAAATTGGCCCAAAAGATGATCAACACTTCTCCTTGGGATGGATTCGTGATCCAACCTTTTGGAGCGCTCGCTAATGCTACCACGGATGCTGAGATACTGGAGTTCGTCAGAAATACTGTTACATCTTTCTGGCACCCAACTGGTACGGCTAAAATGGGCGAGCAAAATGACCCTATGGCAGTTGTGGATTCGAAGCTTTTCCTCAAAGGAGTTCAAGGAGTTCGAGTCATCGATACGTCTATTTTCGTAAGTTGTGTTCAATTTAGCAATTAAGACGTAACTAAACCGTCCCATATTTTACAGCCATTTATCCCAGCTGCTCATTTGCAAGCTCCTACGTACGCCGTTGCGGAAAGAGGCGCGAGTCTTATTCAGGAAACATGGGCGAAAGCATGACTTAAATATGTAGCCTCTTAGTACTAGTAACATGATAGTACTAGAAGTCTAGTACCCTCGACACTTTGGTCCAAATCGTCGCTTCAATCTGTCGCAAATTTCTGCACTACATATGCCACATGTCGAAATTTTTCTGTTACTGCAGCTTCAAGAATCAAGTCACTGGTATCCGTGATACATTTCCCTTGAACTGAGGCTCACTTTTAATCCTGTACGTCACGTCTCGTTGAGTCGGCTCTGTCGCCGACATCTTCACCGTTGCGTGACCTGCTGTTCGTGTCAGTCTCCACTGCAAAAATATCTTCCGACGCGCTGCTCTTGATCAAAGGTTCCCTTTAAGTCTAGCGTCTTACTTGAGGCCGATCTACTAAAGTAGTAGGTCTTCGTTGCGCAAGGTCTTGAGGACGGCAGTGGCCAAGTGGGGTGGCGGTAATGCTCAGATCCAGGTCGGAACTTCTATGGTTGCCTACATATGTCAACTATTACCAATAATACCAATAGGTTACAATCTCAGTGTTTCAAATATTCTCCTTTTTCTGCGTGGGATCACTAGGTCGCAACCAGTGTTGCATACTTGACTCGAGATCCACATCTTCCACTCTCTCCATCGTTCGGGTTACTTGAACCCGCATGCTGAGACTTCTGTCGCTCTGGATGTCTTTGGGCTCGCCGAGGTCCCGAGAATTCAGAGTTGATAGCAAGCTGATCGTGTATCTGCAAGTATTTTTTAAATCAGTTCGTTAACAGTGGTCGGTCAATATCAAATAAAAGAAACCTACAGTTTCCCAGCAATCATTCCTCTTGATATGAATTTGGGATGAAATGAGATGGATGCTGCAACAGATATGCGATATACTCACGGAGCAATGTAATAAAATGCATGCGCAAACTTGATAAAAAGAAGCAGATTGATCCCAGCACATACAGCGGTCACCGTTCCAGTCTGAATGGCATGGATGATTAGCTTGTCCATGAGTTTCCTCGTGCGTGAGATCTGTGATAAACTCGTTTTTGCACCAGATAGCTTCAGTCCCAATCTTCAGTGTCAGATTCAATGTGTTTTGCAATATGAAAGGTCCAGCACGTACGATGTATATCATGCATGCAGATATGAGTATATCATTGCAGAAGCTCACTATTAGCCAGCACTACGAATATGTGGTCAGAAGGCCAAAAAATTGAGAGTTTAGCAGGAAGAATAATTACAGTAATAGCGGGATTTAGCTCTGTTATCTTAGCTTCCCATTTTTGAACGTCTGTAATCCCAATCTTTTATGTCAATCAGATTTTGGATGATTAAACGAGGAGGTTTCTTGATTACCGCAGTCGATGATACAAAAGAAGCAGTGAATTGAGCAAGTGCCATCTACAAGGCGGATATTAATGGTGAAAAGGTAGAATTTGTACAGATACCTCGTACCATTACAATCATGATAGCTAAACCGGACATCAAAGATTTTGGTCGAGATAGTTTGTGAATTCTCCTGGCGATGAGCTCGTGAGTACCTGCAACAAAAACTATAAAAACTTATCTCACCATGCATAAAACATTTGAACGAGTGCCGACGCTACTTCGATGTAAGATAAAGTCCACAGAGAGAGTTAGGAAGCAACATACTTAATCCTGCCATCCCCGGTATGGTCGATGCGCTCCATGTTGGTCTCAACCCCTCCCCAAAGGTAAGCACGTTCAACCACCATGTGTTATGGGTAGCGAATCCGGTTTGTATTATATCGAGGCCCACGACGATATAAACTAGATAGACATATGAATCAAGAAATTCGAGGCTTTGACAAAGGCTGGACCTACCGAGCATCTGAATAGCTGGCCTATCTTTTGGGCTACGCAGATGGAAGTAGACTAGACAAAATGGTGATTGTTTGCATCATTTTTTACTGGGATCGCCTTACAAGTCTGAACGATGACTGAACCCATTAAAAGCCAGTTGAACATACATCCTAGTAGCTTAAAACAAGAGCTTGAATCCGTGCAACATCGAGAGATGAACGTGATTGAGCAACTTACTATGGGTCCTAACCTGGAAAGAAACGATGAAATTGTTGGACATTAAAACATGCAAGTACAGAAAGAAAGAAAAATCCCGTCCGTACCAGAATATAGGCTTTGGCTCGTTATCAGGGGAAGACATTCTACAGCTGAGCTACAAACAGTGGTAATGAATGGGGTTCAGATAGAGTTCAGCAATATATATATTGCATTCCTTGTCTATATATCGCTGCCGATTTTACGCCTTCATCATCAACATATACAAATATGCACACCTGATGAAACCTTACCTCGAGCTTCAAAGTTCAGCGTTGATGCGCGGATTAGATAGCTCATGGAGTATGTGAGAGAGTTCAATACGAATCTGTTGATTATGATCGGTAGGCAAGCACTGTGGAGCAAATTTTGTGATAAAACAATGCTGGATCCGTGAAAACCGCGAATAGATACCTTATTATAGATATTTTTGGGACTTCGTTGTATGAATTTTGGAACCCCCACATTGTAATTCCAAAAAGCAAAGGTTACCAAAATGGAAGAAATCGTGAGTTGTGTTATAATAGCACGTGAGCGGAAGCCAAGCGAGCTGTAAGACGCCAATTGCGGGCCAGCGCACAAGATCGAAATGGCAGCAGAGGTGCTGCCAATATAGCTACGGGACGCGGCGGAGGAACTACGGGACGATGTGCGAAGAGGAGATAGCATGCAAGACAGATATAGTAAAGGAAAGGCAAGATGTCAGACGCGAGACCCGAACTGATGCATGATGAGCAGTGCACGAGCCAAAGGCGATGGCACAAAAAGAAGGAGAGGTAGTGCTACTAGTGAGCGAGATGCGCGCCACGAAGCGAGAGATGGTAGTAGAGAGAGTAGGCTGACCGATGGCGGTGACGCCAGGCTAGAGGCGAACCGCGAACCATGTAAGTACCGCATTTGGTGGGAGATTGGGAAGGAATGCGAATGACCTGTTTTAGCGGGCCATCGCTTCGCGTGGCAATACTAGGCCTTTTTATTTATTTTTATTTTTTATTTTATTTTCAATTACACGTCTTGCAGGTATTTAATTTTATTATCTTTGTATGTAGTCCAACATTTCTACTATAAATATGTGAAGAAGTAACCTACCAACAACATACCCGGGCTGGAGGCTCATGCATCATGCATCACTAGTCATCAGACTCATCACTGTCGAGTATATTCATCCACGGCGCTCGCAAACAGTCGACGTGATGACCATCGCTCCTCACCTCCGAATGAAATGGTCGATTTCGATGTCCTGAAGGCGCACAGTGACGACCGGTGAGTCCATTTAGTTTCTGAAACACGGATAGTACTCATGAAATGACCTTTTTCAGTCGAAATTCATCGACATCATTGAGCTCTCCCGCGGCGCTGCGAAACGACCTGTCGTTAGCGTGGCAGAACTCATCTCTGAACGTAGGATGTCCCCGGGGTCGAAGTAAGTAAAAACTTCATTCACTCACCAAAATGGCCTTTTGCAGTGATGCGCACCACCCCACGCTACCCCCGTATTTCGCGCTTTTCGCGCAACGCGCCGATCTCACGTGACGTCGATAACACCGCCGACAAGTCGAGAACGCATACAGACGGCTCCGACAACGCTCCCCGCCACTATTAGACATCAAAACACATGGAATACAGTACACATACCTCGTGACTAGGCACCCGCAGTACCCTCGACCCCCGACTCGGCTTATCGACCAGCGAAACGGCTCAGTACTTTATTTAAGGAAAGTCGGCGCTTATTTCTATTTTTAGCACTTCATTCTTCTGCTCGCCGTTCTCCATTCTCGCCGCTCCCCGGCATTCCAAAGTTGATATATACTCTTTATTGTTCACA
>MU155342.1:0-59498 GCA_015484465.1 Pholiota conissans
CACCAATGAGAGCGGGTTTTTGTCTCAGGCCGGGTTTGGTGCGTGCGAAGACGCGCGCGTGCTAAAAGGCCTCTTCCGTTTGTATTATAGATAAGTACTCGTAGCTGCTGGAAATAAATATACGTATCGAAAGCACAAATTCTTCCATTTTGTAGAAAGAAAACTCAACAAAGTCCCAAAGAAATACTTGCTGCAATATTTATGGAGGCGCCAGTGAATCGAAGTGACCGTTATCAATCTTTGCTGCAGCTGCAAGAACTCCGATTCCTTTAAGTTTCAGCACAGGTGATCGAGGTCGCGTTGATGATGAGTTCCTTTGCGTCGAATTTTTTTCTCCGATCTGGTCGAACCTAAGCATGGTCCCAGCGTTGCTCGCACTGCATATTCCATCTGCGTGACGCTCGCCAATAATCGTTCTAGAGCGTTTACGGACCGATACCTGCGGAAGCTGCGCCGTCGACGCGCGTCGTGTGATGACCCCCCCCAGTGGTCGGAAAAGGCCCTCTGGAGGCGTAACTTCTTCAAAGGTACCAAAAGAATGGAGAGGCCTGCGTGTAGATGTGGGCTCAGTACTCTTGCTAGCTCGCACTGGAATGAAATTGGGCTGTGGAGAATGTGGGCTCGAAATATGGCCAGTCGCACGGGGAGAAATTTGCACTTGAGTAGCTTGTCGAACCGAGGGCCCACATCCTCTCAGTGGCGACAACGGAGACGGAGGTTGTTGCCTCAGAGCAGGCAGAGGCGGGGGTGGACCCATCGTCGCATGTTGGGAATGAGAACGTAGGTTTGCCGACGACATCCGCCTCACCATGGGTCTGGGAGTTGGAGCAGCAGGTGGTGAATATCCTTTGAATTGCTCGTTCCGGGGCGAAGCAGACGTAGATGATGGCCATCGGGGAGACTGCATCGGAGTGGGCGAGGAATTCGTGGGTGGCATAGTGAGTGGTGAGGGTTTCTTCTTGGTTGAAAATGATGATGAAAGTGACAGCGCCGGTTTCAAGTCAGGCACTGTCTTTGACATAGCTGTGGATGCCGAGGAAACGGTACGACTGTAGGTTTTAGACCTCCCTGAGCCACCGCCAAACCTTGACAATGTTTCCTCGACGGAGGAGAGCTTCATACCCGACCCGAAAGTTGGCGTGCCGCATCTCGAACTGGAGCGCTGGATGTCAATTTCTTTTCTGTATCTGGATTGACAATACGTCATCCTTGAACTTTTGTTCTGGTCATGATCTCCAACGCTCGCCTGCACATTACAGAAGGGTTCATTCTTCAATATCTGCGATTCATCGTCCTCCGATCGTGCAGGAATACTTATAGGTACAGCGACGAGATATCCGAACAATGACCCAGGCATCTTCGTGACCTTGATGACCTTCCAACCAGCAGAAGAGGCAAGCATGACCAGCTCTCTAAGCGTGCGTTCTTGGGCATTGAACATGACTTGCATCTAAGGGTATCTCATCAGACAGCGAACCAGAATCAGTGGGAAAACGACAGCGAACCGTGAGGTCCATGCAGTAGACATTCGAGCTAGCTTTGCCCAGATTAGGGAGCAGCGGTGCAGGCGCAAGCACGCTTTCCGCTCCAACTACGTCTTCCAAAATGCTATCGCTATTGGTGTCATCCGGACACGCCAGTGGAAGAACAAAATCCGCGATCACCAGTTTTGTATCGGAGGACGCCGCCTCGCGCAGGCGGAGAAGGATATTGCGCGCGAATTTGTCTGGCCAGTCGTGGAGGACAACACGGAGGAGGAAGACAGCGGCGTCTTTCACCGGCTGGGGTGTAAAAAAATCATGTACTTGCATTGCCAGTGAGTGTCGACCTCGAAACAAAGCAAACGAAGTTGAAAGTTACCTTGAAATTTGACAGTCGTGCCCAAGATTTCTGGTCGTTTGTCTTTCCAGGCCTGTACGATTCGGTGAGACTTTGTCATTCTCTTTTTTCGAGCATCATACCTTCTCTCCCATCTCGCAAACAACCGCCCGGTCCTGTATAATAAATTTAAGGTGCGCCTCATCTCCATTTTTGGATGTAAACGCCGTCGCAAGGATCATAGTTGTTGAGCCTATGCCACCACCGACATCGACAACGATGCTTCCCTGTGGCAGGGATGCCCACTCAAATCCTAGGGTAAGAAACGGACCGTTTAGCGCATTGACTTCAGAACCGTTTCGCATCTCCCGAAGTTACAGACACCACACTGACACTAACCATTTAGCACGGCGCCAGGCATCTCCCATCCATTTGTCCCCGACATGGCCTTTCCAAATCTCTCCAGGTTAAACCTATTCGGATTGGTGTCCGCATACTCTCTGGCTGTCTCTACCGAGTCCGAGTCCGTGCTCGCCGGGGATAAGCTCTGTACGATGGCGGCGTTGGCGTTGGCGGCGGCGGAGCGCTTCTTCCGCACCTGTGCGTTTGTGTTTTTTAGACTTCTATGTGCATGGCGTCCCTCGTCTGACATTGACCGATCCTGTCGGTGCCTTAGGTTCTGCGATGACGTCTCGCGGAGAATGGATGGGAACGCGCCGCCACGCCCTGTTTTTATGCTAGATCTGGAGAGGTGGGGGGAACCGTCGATCAATACTAAATATGCGTGTGGGTTGAAGGAATTATTCACCCTTCGTCATCATTGGTTAGAATCGCGCTGGTGTTCGAAGTCTCGCCTTCTAGCCAGCCGAAGAATCCAGTACCGGATTTCGCGGTATCGAATGCAAAACAAAAAGGTGCCTGCACAGGATCAACTCCTGCACGCGTTCTTTGCGAAGGAGATAGATAGTATGTTTCAGTCATATAGGCAGCAGATTTTTGAATCTCATCCGTGCTGAGGGAGGGGCGCTCAATCAATGAATGTCGCGATGGGGGAAAATGCTGACCATAATCCGACGAAGGCTGCATTTCCATTCGTGTCACTGTACTTCATCTCTGGCCTTCGTATAAAAGTTGATCTTCATACGTAGGAGTGTAAAAGAAATACCTACCTGCCCTCGATCTCGAACTGTTTTAGCTGCGTAAATGTTTTTCCCGAATCGATTAACGATGACAGTCGGTTGAGTGCGAAAACATTTGGGGATACTTCTCGTATGAGATGATGGGTAGCAAGGAGGCGAAGACTATGAGCTATGCAGTATGTGAGGACACAACAAATCCTACAGAAAGTCGAACGAGGACTGACCGAGCTTGCCTGGTACAACACCGTTTTTCTGGGAGATGGCGTGGACGTCGAGCCCTTCTGGCCCTGCCTCTCGCAAAATTTCGACAACATGCGACGCTTCGAGCAATCTCATGCAGGAAGGGAGGTGATACTACCGAAAATGAATAAAAGTTTGTGGAATTAAACGAAAGGCACCCACGCCCATAGCTGCCTCGGAAAGCGTTAGAAAGGGGATCTGCACAGTAGCGCCTATTTGACCAGCGGCTGCAACAATGCGACCAATTGCACCCAGGACAACTGGATGCGTCGTCAATGTTTCAGCTACAGAACCCGGATCGTAAGGAGAATCGAGTGAAGGAAAATCGAGAGGGCATGGCGAGCCTTTCCCGACACCGTTAGATGCTTCAGGAGACGAGGGATTCCAAGAGGAAGTCGTGCACGGTGATGGAGGCGGAGAGGTATATGCCTGCGAATTAGCATCTTGAACGACATCTTCAGCAATCAAAGGAGGAGAAACGGGTGTTTGGCATTTACTTGAAGGCATTGGGTCCGCCGACTGAGCATGTGAAGCGTATGTGCTCTCGATTTCGTCTATAGCATGTCCAATGATTTGGTGGAGACTGCGCAACACTGCAATAGTCATGACTGGTTGGGAAGAGAGATGGGAAACCAGGTCGAAGACAGAAACCCTGATGAGGAGTGAGAGGGGGAATCAAAATAGCTTTCACGCTCGACATTGGCTCGCATGGTGGGATTCACGAGTAAAATTCGCCACCGCCAACCTGCCAAAATGTCAAACTAAATCCTTCTGGTCACATTAAGTATTTACATATACACGTAGTGTCGACAGTGCTGGCTTTCAAAAAAAAGCGGAGCCATTCTGAGAGGATATTAGAAAGCTGTTTGAGGTACAGTATGTTTGGATCCACGCATAATAGAGTCGACTGCACACCACCGTAGCACCTTCGATTCTGGTAATATAGACATGGGGGTAAGGAGTTTTCCAGAAGTCACCGACAGTGCTCGAGCTTGGGCAGACGGACTGCTTCTTTCGTCTGCCTTTCATGAATAGACCGAAAATCATGCCATGCAATCGAACATATGAGAAATTCTCTGCATATCGGCGGATCGCAAAAGTCACCAAGCACATACAACAAGTGCCATCGGCCAGTATCAAGACCTACGGATAATTATCCAGCTACAGAATGGAGGCGATGAGATGCAGCAAGAGAGCGTGCATGCACGCAGATCGCTATTATTTCACTCCTCGTCAATCAATTCGGCTTCCGTGTCACTTCATCAAAAGTTCCAAAGTCCAGGAGTAGGCCGCAAGTTTATGGTATGTATCTAGCCTTGCAAACTTTCTTAAGAGTCTCTTTGAGCTAGCAAAATCCGCAGGGGGTAGTGCGCCTGACATGTTTTTCTGGAGGGTAAGTGAGTTATGGAAGATATTTGGACTCTGGACTCGGATCTGGCGGCTCCATCATGTTTGTCCTTGTTAGTCTACATTTCCCGCGTTGCGTTCTATTTTGGACCCGGACCCTTACACCCCAATCGTTGTAGAATCCGAGTCGTTGTGACAGGAAAGAATGAGAAGCCTTGACCTGAAGATTAAACACCGAAACGAAAACTTTCAATGATTTAAATACGTAGTAATAAGTAATTTTTGGACGCGCTGCTTAGGACCGCCACAGAGTGCGGCATACGAAAACCAAACCGCTGGCATGGCTCACTCTGACTTATCGGACTGTAGCATATGTTCACGCCCTTTTAGCTCTTCCTCTGCTTTTGATATCCGAGATTCGCCAAACCTCTCCGGCACTCGAGGAGCCGACTTTGAAAGCTTTCGTATGCTCATAATAATCTTGGCATGGACAGCTCGCTGGCCCCTCGAAGTGCATTGGGAAGCCTCCTCGACGCAGCCGTACGTATCGTGGAAACTGGTGGCCAGGTACATAGCGATATACCGCATAACTGGTGAATTTACGCGCCGCACGTTATACATATCTATGGTGAACAAATTGCTTCAAATTTGCCACCATCGCAAGAGCCTTGGGTTATGCCATTTAGAATGGGCATTCAGCAAGGCTAGGAGCTGTTTCTATAATGCCCTACGGATTAATTGTACTAACGTACCAAGCGCCTTTGGGATGATGTTCGGTTGGCTAAGAAGAACAGTCTATGCACGATCGTTGAAAGGTTTTTCGGAATTTGAACGGAGTTAGTTATCCAAAACGTTTTAAGTCACTAGCTACATATGCGATATGAAAAGCAAAGCTGAGCAGTAGAGGACAACATGTTCTAGTTCAAGCATGGAGAGTTATTTTTTTGAGGAGACCATAGCCCAGTCGTTCCAGTTCTGATATAATGGCAGACTGATTGAGGACAACCATGCCTTTGTCCTTTGCCTTGTCCTACGCGAAACTGCGTCAGAAAAATGATATCTCTGAGGTTCAGGACACATACCTTCTTCACGGGCAGGCTGGAGAAGCCACCCAATACTCTGAAAGGCCGAGCTTCCTTGAGGCTGGGATCCCAGACTGCTCCGATTGAATCACCGCCAAAGGGGTCGTAAAAGAGCTTCAACGTGTCGGTATAGACTCGCTAAAGATTGATCAGTTGTTTAAAAACGCCCTTTTTCTTTTTGACTGACCTGTAAGTCGTTAAACAAGAGTTGCGCTGGGTCAAAGCCAGGCATGAGTCCCACTGTTTCATCTCCTTGGGTTTTGTTCGCGTATTTGCCGCGTTTTGTCAGAAGGGTTGTATCGGCATTCACATTGTGGAAATAACGAGGAAGGACCGAGGGGTCCAATTTCACCAAGATATCATAGTCATCGGTAGGGTGTATGAAGATCGACTGCGAATGTGTTGCCTATGAGAAAAGTGGGAAAGCAAGCAAGCAGCTGGGGGAACATACCTGAACGTTGAGTTGCCCTTGCTCAATGCCCTGCAAGCAATTCCAGGTGGCATTGGCCAATGCGTGTACACGATGTGCCACGACCAAATCGGGACCTTGGTGTGTCCAGACGTGGCCGTCTTTATCAAGCTCAGTTGACACCTTCCATACACTTGCATTTCCGCTTCTGGTTGAAGTCGATGGCAATGATTCCGAGGCAGGAGCGGCAGCAGCGCCATACAATGGAACGAACAGCCCCTCTTCCCATTTCCACTCCTTCAAGAAATGGATGACGCAGGAAAATCCCCGTTCCTTGCTTGTAGGAACAAGATGCTGCATCGTCTTCTCGGTATCTGTATCCGAGGTCACCGTCCGTCCGCTGTCGATAAAGAATGAAGCGCAGATAAGTTCGATCACTTCGTTGCTAATGTGTCCATGGAGAATCCAATGCGATGCAAGCCACCGCTTTACCAGGCGGACCGTTCCAGGGAACGCAGAATAATGGTGGGCAAGAGTAGCAATTGCCCGATGATGCCTAGGGGCATGTATGAACCTCCGCATGTAAAACTCTTTCGCCTCTAATGCTTCGTAGTACTCCGCAGACCTTTTCTTTTCTTTTTTGCTGACAATATGCGGCAATGTGCTGGTCTCACCTCCAATGACCTGATCGAGGAGGTTTACTTCACGATCATGCCAGATACTTGCGGAGAAGGCCCATCCTTCTGGGGTGACAATCTCCATACACGCTTTGTCCAGAATTAAGGACCCGTGAACCCCATCCCCAACAACAACTTTCGCCGTTAATCCCGGAACTGAATTCATCAGAGTTGAAGCGATTCGTTCGAAGAATGCCAGCTTGATGGCTTGGACTGCCTTGATGTCGTCGGGCCACTTCGATGACTTTTCGAACTCGAGTATTATCTCAATCGGCGCTAAATAGCGAGCATTAGGAGGCAAGAGAGAAGCAAGTGACGATGTAAGAGGAATAGGGCTGAAAACGCTCGTATACCGCAGCATTTCTGAGATAGGTGATACGGTCAGCAATGAGAGTGGAAGGTCGTCGTCTAATTTTTTGACAGCTTTCACAAGGTTATCAAATGCCGTTAGAGCACCTTTGAACCCAGTTGACACGCCGGAAGCCATGTATTCACGCGACACCGACGGAGGAAGGCGGAGTAGGGCATCAAAAGATGCCTGCCATGTCTCCACATCCCCGTCCTGGATGCTAAAATGCCGCTTCAGCAAATGCCTTACAACCATGGAGGGGACGTGTGCTCTTTCATCAGCAGTAGTTACTTCCCAAACTACACTCTCCAAAATGCGGCCATCCTTGAACCGACGCAGCTCAGCCTTGTCGCCCCAAAGGTCGCGGAAATTTTGCACAGCAATTTCGTCCTCTGCGTTAGCGGCAGGACCGTGATCAACTAACCGAAACGCATGATGGGGGTCATGTATGAGGCCGATGAAAATAATGTCAGGACTTGAGGGATGAGCTTGAGAGAGACTTCGAGGAGTGGATGATGGATGGAGGATGGTGACAGCGCGACTTCTATCACCAAGACCTAGGCGCAGAATGGAGTTGATGGAAGCCAGCAGGGCGTTGGCTGGCGATCCAAAATCGATAGTGGAGTGCGCAGATGCATTGCGGGGCTTGGCGGATGTAAGATTTACTCTGTCAATTGTATAATTGTATGAGTGCCTTAGAAATGGTCAAGTATATAGTAGGACGAACTGAAGGATGATGTCAAAGCGCGTTGGGAGGTCGCGACAATCTTTTAAAAAGACACCTCCAAAAGGATCGCCGGAGAAAGATGCTTGATTTAGAGTATCAAGGGTCTGTCTTGCATCGTAACGCAGCTAATTTTGCACGAAACTTTAGATATAGTTTGGGTGAGAGAAGATGAGGGCGCACGAGTTCAAGTGAGCCCAAAGGAACGCCGGCTAATAAGTTTGTAAGAGAAGCTGAATCGACGAAAAGAGCTTCAGTGCCTGATGAGTATTCTTCCGGTGGATACTATAAAGTTTCGCCGGATGATTGAGTGAGTTTTGCGAAGGGGTCAAAAAGAGTAAAAACTAACGCGATGGCCCTCTGGAGACCTTACAAAGACATGCTCCTTCTCGAAATCGTGCTTCGCTGAAATGTAGTGATTAGCCAAATGTCTGGTTGTGATTCAATGAGAAGATGCTCACCCAAAAATTCCAAAGCCGCCTTGAAAAGCTGGTACGAACTTAGCCCTTTCCCCACTGACTTCCTCTTATTAGCCTTGGTCGCCCCAGGCCTTCTTTCCTCTCCATTGAGCAGCAAAGCAAGAATAGACCACCACCATGGCCCTGCCCCCTCGAAGCCTCGCACGCACATTCTTGTTCCTTCGCTATAGCCTCTCTGGTTGGCCCATATCCTCAGCAATGTCAAAGCATCCGAGAAGGCGGGGCAGTCGTTCTGCAGTTCGTGGACGGAAAGAAGTTGGAACTTTGGAGCCAGAGTCCGCAGGAGTGCGGTATTATATGAGGGTGTTGGATGGTGTGCTGCCGCTTTAGTATCGTCATTCGTGATGTTGGTGGCAACATTTAGACGGATGTTAGAATGAGAAGGCGACAGTCGATGGAGAGGGATTGGAGAGTTCGTAGAGAGAATTGGCAATACGCAAACCTTGGCGTGAATTTTTGTAAAATTGTTGACAGAGTCGTCTGTTCAATGGGTAAGCGTGAGCAGAGGGATGCGCAACGCGAACGTACTGGGTTTGGGTGTGAGGACGAGTTTTGTCAACCTTGTATCACCTTGAAGCGACTCATAACTGACATCTATGTCTAACATTTTGGATTTTTGTATCGCAGCGGCGAGAGTGGCCAAGTAGAAAGCTCGTTTATGGAAGAAGCGCCCGTTGAGATAATCCTTTTCTTGGAATAAACTCTTCGACAAGGGTTAGTATAACACCTTGAGGTCCATTGAAAGACGGACTAACATTGGGCATCTCCACAGCAAGATCGACACCGAACTTGTTTCCATCCTTGGGCTTCACGCTAACTTTATTTGCCCAGCTTCCAACCAACGTGATGTCGCTTGGCGGCTCAAATGCGACCTTCCAGTTCGTTTCTTCTGTCGGCAGAGGGAGCGAGTACGGCACTGCGACCCCTTTTTTCAAGAGTTTTCGGGCGGCTTCTAAAGGGTGCTGGGGTGCGACAGACGGTATTTCCTTGAGGAAAGAGTGGAGTGCAAACAGGAATCGTTCGAGGGGGGGTACCCTTGACGCTTTAGGACGCACATTAGGCAGAAGAACGTCAATCTTGCAACAGGAAGTTCAATAAGATGACGCCATTACGGGCTTAGAAGAATGTGCACCTGTAGCTTGAAGGAACTTGACTTGAACAGATCACTGGCGTCTTTGATTGCACGAAGTTCCTCGCCTGTGGATGGTAGCTTGGACTTCTTTCCTGTATGGACTCCCTCCGGTGGGACTGCCTCGTTGGATCCAGTTATTCCTCCCCATTCACCTTGAGCTTCGTCTTCGTCCATCGCACTCATTTCTCCGGAATCTTCAGAATCCTGATCGCCTTCCATCATCTGGTCTTCATCTTCAACCCTGGGCGACTATAAAAAGTTATATACCGCAGAAAGTGTACTTCGTTGAATGCACCTTGTGAGGTCCAGGTATTTCTTCTCGTTTCCTCTTCAATGCGGTCATGGAAATGTTGGGGTTTTCAACAAGAAAGAAAAATTGCACAGCCACACAAGATGGTCTAATTATAAAACTAAAAAACGCGAGGTCATGATTTGGAGACCGCAACCATGTGATTTGTCACGTCCTGTTCACTCTGTTCCTCTCATCTAGGTCATGGCGTCCGCGATAGGTCTTGTAAAGCGATTCTACAATGTAAGATCTTCCACCCAAGTCTTCTGACATTACTGAACGAATGCATCTCCCAAGATTTTGCACCCTCCAACAATATCCAAGCTTTCCGCGACTGACACAATCAAACCTCTGAAGTTCGGAATCCTTGGTGCTGCCAATATCGCGCCTATCGCTCTCATCATTCCTGCGCGGTCACACCCAGAGGTCATCATACATGCCATCGCTGCCCGCAATCTCGCAAAGGCTCAGAAATTTGCAAAGAGGTATAGCATCCCTCATGCATATGAAGGATATCAAGCGCTCCTAGATGACCCAGAGGTTGATGTAGTGTACAACCCTGTGCGTCTTCCTTTCACGATTTTGAAACGTACAGAATTTATAGACTGGAACTATTCATTATAGCTTCCGAATGCTCTCCATCATGAATGGACAATGAAAGCGCTCATGGCGGGGAAGCATGTTCTCAACGAGAAACCATCTGCAGATACCGCAGAGGAAACTCGCGCCATGTTTGAACTTGCGGAAAAGAAGGGATTGGTGTTGCTAGACGCGTACCATTACCGGTGAGTTAGACTTGATCATTCAGAGGGCACCGCTGATTAGCATTTGCTTGTGCGATAGTTTCCATCCAGCCCTAAAGAGGGCAAAAGCAATTCTTGAAAGCGGAGAGCTCGGTGCAATAAAGAATATGACAGTAAACATGATTATACCTGGAGGAATAATCCCAGCGAATGACATTCGATTCGATTATGAGTTGGGTGGGGGAGCATTGATGGATCTTGGATGTCAGTATTTCATGTATATGCTTGGAAAAATATACACTAAGATTTCGAATAGGTTACGCAGTGAGCTGCGTACGGTACATGACATCCTCAGAACCCTCAGAGGTAGTGGCTACATCCCATGTAGCGTTCGAGCCCAAGAATCCCCCAACCAACTACGTGCGTAACGTAGATCGTCGAATGGAAGCCACGCTGGGGCTACCTAAGGACGTCACTGCTACGATAGTGCTTGATCTAGGAGAACCTGCAAAATATGGATTCATACCCAGTTTTCCAAATTTCGGATTCACTGTCGACTGCGAACTGGGAAGTCTCACAATGGTCAACCATGTTGTGCCGACATTGTATCATTCACTGACAGTGAAGATCAAGGGTGGACATACGCGTGTGGAGAAAGTGTATAAGGGTAACAAGAAGGGTGAGGAATGGTGGTTGACATACAGGCATCAATTGGAGGCATTGGTGGACAAGATTCGAAATCGCGAACCGGAAACATGGCTAACGAAAGAGGATTCAGTTCAGACGATGGATTGGATTGAGAAGATATACGCGAAGGTATAGTATATACCGACATTCAGCGCAAATGAAAGAAATACTGATCGATATTTTTCAGGCTGGGCTTGGTAGTCGTCCCAAGAGCACTTGTGTTATTCCCTAGGTAGTACGGAGAGGGCAATTTCCAACAAGGGTTTTCATGAAGGTCTTGGGGGCTTGCTTGTACTTATGCTTACCATATCCACAAAGCTGAGTCATCAGGGGGAAGGAACTGCATCATAACCAACTAGCGGCCATTTTGAGGGGTTGCATCCTCAGCGATTGGGATTGTAAGTTTGCTGTCGGTTTGCTGAGAAGTTGGAATCAGTACGGGCTGTATTACGTAATATATTACGGCGTTCCGCGAACGCGACAGTGAACTTGACCCTTGCTTCCACGTATGCTCCTCAGTTTCTGGTCGTCTTGCGACGTGTTATTCTCCTCAACGGTTTTGGATTAATACTGGATGAGTCCTCAACTGTCCAACAAAACATTCATTGCCTGCAATTCGCTGAAGATGTTGGTCAACTACGAAAAACATAGTGGAGTTTACAGCGGATACGCGCAGCTACCGCTCTTGGCACGTCCTCTGGATTTTCTGTATTATCTTTTTTTTACTGTAAGCCCTCTATTTCTCGCCGCATCTCTTTGGCTTGTGTCCCATATGCATCTCCACTTCTTTTTTTCCTAATGAAAGGTTGCCTCCACCATAGGTCCATCTTCCTGCTTCTCTCTTAGTTGACCTACAATGGATATACCCAAAACAATTTATACCCTCGTTCATGAGCGGCTTCCTCAATTTCTATATCGACTTGTCTCGGGATCCCCTCATTGGTGGTCTTGCAGGTGTATTTGGTGACAACACGCATCTGACCTGGTTCAAAACTTTTATCACCCTCGAAGCGTAAGTCTCAATTGAAATAAATATAACTGTCCAAAATAAAAAAAATGTGGCATAGCATCTTCCAAATTCCTGTATTTATCATCGGTCTTCAAGGGCTCCGCAAAGGTAAGCATGGCTGATACGCTCTACGATTCAACGCCTTTCATCAAACTGAAACCTTACATTGTGTCTCTGCCTAGGTTCCAGGTCAATATACCCTCTTCTTGCTGCCTATGGCGCATCATCGGCTACCACGACTCTTGCCTGTCTTACAACAGTGCTTCAAACCCCCTTCGTTTTACCTGGCGCATCTGCCAAAGGTGTTGTCGGAGTGACCCAAGCGCAACGTCTCTTGCTGCTCTCTAGCTATGTGCCATTCTTCCTTATTCCTTTAATCATGGCGGTGGACATGTCGATGCGAGTGGCGAAGCTGGTGCAGAGGGGAATCGAGGTCGACAATGAAGGAAAATGGAAGTAGAGCGAAAAAATCGATTGGGCTTGAATTGGACTGCATCTTAACGATGAGGTTCCATATCTCTTCCCCTAGTGCTAACGTTCTACCGCAATGAAAATTGATGTTCGTTTTACTTAATTCAGGGCATCCTCCACCGTGTTTTGAATCCACCTTTCGCGAGTGACGGCGGGGCATGCATGGTTGTCGTTGGTCGAACTGATCTACTACTAGTGCGTTCGGCTTAACTCCCAAACATGTGATTTGCCATCAATCCGCAAGAGACGAATTGGCGCCCATCCCCACACGACGTGCGGGCATGGTTTGCAGTCATCACCCGTCATCCCCTCAACGCATATTGTCTACCTAAAGAGACAAGCGGTCGTCGTCGCCTAGGCGATCGCGAAAAGGTCGACGCAATTGCATTTTCTATCGCTCTGCATATAACAGCAAAGTGGCACTCGCACCTCGCTACTTACGTATGAGGCTAGCCAAATAGCGGGGAGGCCGCCAGGGTAAAGCCGTCATGGGATAGTAATACCACACCATTGCCCATTCAAAATTTACGCAAGCAATGCCCAACAAGTAATATACTTAGTTCGTGTGCCCTAGGCGTTTGGTCCCACGAACCACACACCTCTCCCTTGTCAACGAGCATGGCCTCGTCATCTTTCCGCAGGGTGGTCATAGACGACACCGATTCATTATTTCAATACGGGGCGTCTTGGTCGGTGGAGTCCTCCGCCGCCCGGGATGCTACAGTCAACAGTGGTCCAGCGTTTGATCAGACCTTGCATCGTACCGCCGCAAACACCAGCCTTACAGTAAACTTCAGTGGTACGCTTATCTGATTGTATATCCTACATATCACTCAATGGCTGACCCCTTTATCTTTTGCACAGGATCAGATTTTATGGTCTCGTCCTCCGTGACGCCTATTTTAGTGAACGACGTTGTACAGAAATTTCCCGAATGGGAATGCATCGTCGATGGAAATTCTTTGGGGGTCATGAGCATCGATAAGGGTATTACCCAGCCGCAGAATAATCTTGGGATTTGTTCAAGTGTGCTGGGTGATGGCCCACACGAACTTGTGCTGAAGGTAACCACGAACGCGATATCGCCCTTTTGGATCGACGCCATTCAATATACCCCATCTGCCAATGCCGATTTGTCCAATACTACTTTCAAAGTCTACAATTCGGATCCCAACATTCAATTCAGCAACAACGATTTTGCTACGGGCACTTACGGCGTTAAACTGACTCAAACGACTGGAGCAACAACGACGTTCAATTTCGTGGGTATGGCCTAATTGTTTGAATTTCTGGTCCTCCAAGATTTGAGTGCTTTGTTTTATAGGAAAATCCCTCACTTGGGTCGGCTACATTTTCGCAGGCTATGCCAATGTCTCCTCTTCGGCCACCTACTCCATCGATAATGCTCCTTCAGTATCTTTTGCGCTCCCCACCAGTGGTGTCAGTTTCGGAAACTCTATCTTCTTCAAGACTCCAGAGCTTTCACTGGGTCCCCACACCCTTGTTGTTACACACCAGGGTAATAACAAGACTATGCCCCTTGTTCTAGATTACTTCTTCGTCTCCAACACCACGGCCGCCACAGGTGCCGCTCCCACCACTGCCAGCACCACCAGTGGAACTTCAACGACCGGCAGTAGCACCACGGGCATTGGGTCAGACACTACTGGGTCCTCAATTACTTCCTTCCGGAGTCACAAGAACAATACTGGAGCAATCATTGGAGGTGTTATTGGTAGCGTCGCTGTTATCTTATTCGCAGTCCTCGCTTTCTTCTTGATCAAACGGCGCAGTGGAAGTGGTAGTAAAGGTCCCCCCATGAAGGAATACCGCGATTATGAACAAGACGGTGCCAATTGAATGAACTCGTCTACTTATGTGTTTTTAGCCGTCCAGCCGACATGCACACGTTCAACAGTATTATGTACTTATGACCCCCCTTACCTCGCATTATCATGGCCTTCATGGGCTCTACATTTATGTCCTTTTCCTGTTTGTGTCGCATCACCATCACCACCGATAAGTCAGTGCGTTTATTTTGGGAACTTACTGGTCCGTGTGCTTCGGAGTCAAGTGTTTTCGGACTTCAACGTCGTCGATTTTTGGGCGCTTAATCATTCCTTGGTGGGGAAGGTGCAAAAAAATCCAATACGTCCAATCTTATCCATTATTGTTCTGATAAGCTAAAATAATGACCTTCACTGAGATGCATGTCTTTTGTATTCCGCTTGACAACTCGAAAATAAGCGCCGCCAAGAAATAAATCACATCAAAACGTCGTGTATCATAGTTTCGGGCACTAGCTGAACTCAGGGTTCATGCATTCTGGGAATTCCGCAAAATAAGCTCCTCCACATGGCCAAACTTTCCAAAACAGAACAAGATAAAACCGATTTTCAATGATGATTCCGCTTGATTCCGTACCTTGGAGTTCAGGGAGGGTTAAGAATTTATTCGCCTAGGGTTTTTCTGTTTCCTTTTCACACCTACTTGCAGTCTCTCTCTTTCTACGTTCCTTTACTTAATTCTGTTATGGCTGGGCTTCCGCCATCCTTCGCCCGAGTCGTTGTAGATGATTCTGATTCTTCCATCCAGTATGGGTCCTCCTGGTCCTCGCAGTCCTCGGGCTCTCGCGACCAACTAAACAGTGGGCCTGTCTTTGGTGGCACACTACATCAGACGACGACGAGCACAACGTTCTCCACTAAATTCTCTGGTGAGGACACCCTTCATTTATTTCAACATTTGGAAGTTTCAACAATGGCGCAGGCTCCGACATCGTCGTCTACTCCTCAGTGGATCCAGTAATTGTGAATGGGGTACTGCAAGCAGACCCCGAATGGGAGTGCATTATCGACGGGAACTCTCTGGGACTGGACAAAATCGATTCTGCCATTACCACACCGCAGAACAACATCGACATTTGTCATTCTCCTCTAACCCCCGGCGATCACGAGCTGGTGGTCAAAGTAACGTCCAAGGGTTCACCGTTTTGGCTAGACAATATTCAGTATACACCGCTGCCAGGCGCGGACCTATCGAATACTGTGCAGAAGGTGTACAAGACCGATCCAGATATTGAAATCAGCTCCGACTTCACCACCGCCGCGTATGGCATCGCGGTTTCGCAAACCCCTGGAGCGACGGTGACTTACAAGTTCACAGGCACGTAGATTTAAAAGAACTGTGAATATTTCTTGAACCCGTCTCTCTGACCTATTTCCACAGGAACATCAGTGTCCTGGGTAGGCTACATATTCGGCAACTACGCAAAACAATCTGCGACGGCAACCTATTCCATCGACGGCGGCGCGCCCGTCACATTCGCCCTCCCGACAAGCCAGATCTTCTTTGGAAACACAGTCTTCTTCAAGACGCCCAACCTTTCCCAAGGTTCGCACACCCTCGTCGTGACTTACAAAGGGGACGGAAATTCAATGCCTCTCGCACTCGATTACTTTTTCCTTACCAACGGTGCGGGCGCGTCAAGTGGCGGCGGCGGTAACAGTGGCGGAGGGACCGGCTCATCCGGGTCGCCCGTCCAAAACGGCGGCGGCAACACGGTCACTGTCGGTGGCACCGTAACTGTGGTGTCCACCACCAGCTCTACCACAGGGAGCACGTCGTCTACCACCGGTACCAGTACTGGGACCAGCATGGGTTCCACCACCCCAACAGGAACATCTAGCAGCACAAGTGACACCCAAAGCGTTGGCTCCGCGCTAGAATCAGGTGCATCCACCGTAACTCAGGGCACGAGCGCCAATTTGGCGAAAAAATCAAACACGGGCGCTATTGTGGGCGGCGTCGTGGGCGGCCTTGCGCTAGTTGCGCTCGCGGTTATCGTGTTTTTAGTGATCAGGCGGCGTCGGCGCAATGGGAGGTCCGGGATTATCTATGAAAAACCAGGGCATTACCGCGACTTCGAGCAGGATGGATCTGGTTAATTCCAAGGCAATTCCGGATGGTCGCGGAGGATGTTTATTGGCGGTTGTAAGTGATGGTAGTAGTCGGTGCGCGGCGGCTCTGTTGTGTGTCCAACTCGAATGTCCTTCTTTTAGCATTTATAACGGACTACATATATTCATCTAGCGCGACTCATGATATAGCATATTATTTATTATCATGTAGGTACATTTCCTACGTGCATCGTCGACTCCAGTATTATATTCTGGCACTACATATCATTTATACTATCATTCCACATATAGGCAAATAAGCGGTCGTGCACTCTGTACCAAGATATTTTCGATCTTTCCCAAGTTCATTATGGTCGTAGTCTTATTGTGCGCCAGGTGGTCGATACCTGAGCAAGGATATTACCCAAGCCCGCATTCATGTTTTAATGACAAGGCGACCAAGAAACGAAATGCTAAGTGACAGCCTACACACGTACAAAAAGTGCTCTCACAAGTGCACGCCATTGTTCAATTCTGGACATTTTCCTCTCTCCGCCGGCTCGCTCTGAAACCTGATCTTCCTAATCGTACAACATATTCCCTTACTACATATAAATACAACACTCAATCCAACAATCTAGTCGTACTTACCAGTAGTATCGACCCACTCAGAATCTAGAGTAACAAGGTCCCAAAAGCGCAACGAGAAACAAAGGAAACAAAAATGGCATAATGATGTGGTGTCGTAGCAAGCAGATTCGTAGGGTGGTGTGCATGCGAGCGACGCATGCTATTTGGACGGTTGGGCGTCGCAACGCCATTGAATACGCGTCAATCGTGCCACGGATGGGTGAGGCATTCAGACAAATTAGCGCGGCCACTCTGAAAGTCTTTCCAAAATAATATATCAATGTTCGTAATCGTGTTCATATTGTTCGTGTTCGTGCGTATGTGCATGTTCTTGCGTGTTCATGTTCGATTTAATCCATTGATCCGAATCGTGTTTGGGCCCTAAAAACGCTGGCAGCTCACATTTTTTGTTTTGTTTTCACAACCCATTTAGGCCGCACGGCTGGGAGTCGCTGACGCGATAGCAGTTGACACTGAGCCCGCGCCCCAGCTCAGTCTCTTTTCTGCAGCACTCAAGCCCAAACTGGGCCCTGAAGTTGTACTACTCGTTTTTGCGGGACGCGCTTTGGTTTTTCCCGAACTACGCGTACCACCGCCGGATTTATACCGCGTATGGGGTACTGTAGTCGAGCCTCGCGTAGCCGGATTACTATAAGATGAAAAGGAGATCCATCAGGGCTCTGCAATCACTGCGATTACACGAAAATCAACAGAAACTCACTTTGCTCTCATCGTCGGCCCACCTGCCAATCTCGCAAAATTGCTGGGGAAAAGCGGCTGGCCAATTCCACGATCCCCATCGCTCAGATACCCACTACTATCCCCAGCATCGCTTCCAAACACCGATCCGGCGTACTGCGACCCACTCGTCCCTGCAGCAGCAGCCGCCATCGCAAGCCACGACGCCGACAAGTCACCCGTCGACTCCGAACGTCGAAACGGACCGATCGACGAGAAAGACGACGCGCGCGAATGCGTTCGCGAACCCGGACCATGCGAACCCGACGAGGGTATAGGCTGAGCCTGGTTGCCCGCACCAACAGAACCGTTGTTGATCGAGCTCGCGGACGATGACGGCTGGACAGGCTGTGATGGGTACGGCGGAAGCGGCGAGATCGGGGAAAGCACTGGTGGGGTGCCGAACGAGGTAGAGGCGGCAATTGGGAGCGGCGAAGTGGAAGGGGGAAGAGGCGACGTACAAATACGCAAACCTTGAATTTGTGAGGGCGAGATCATGCCATCCTCAGGAGAAGGGATATTAGAATTGGCGCTGAGGTAGTCCGTTGCGTTGGTCGATTCAGCGGCAGCCTCTTCCTCCTCTTCTGCGCCTTCTGCAATATCGCCCAGACCGTCACCCGTCGTCCCAGAGGTACCAAAGTTCGATGGCGAGGGTGCGGCTGCCAAAAGCGGCTCGATCGATATATACTCCGGGTTACTCTCCGAAGTGGGTTCGCGGTGCGTAATAAGTGGGGGGCTGAACGTGCCATGAACAATGCCCCCCTGATCTTGTTCTGGCGGGCTTCGCAAGTGCGGTGTAGGTACAATGGTTGCATCGCCTGAAGCTTCGAGACCTAGCACTCCGGTGTCCGCGCGTGGGGCCTGCTCGTATCCTGAACTCTGCAAGCCATGGAGGCGGTCATCCACCTGCGTGCGGAAGTGCGCTTCTTCCTCGCGCTTTGCAGCCAGATACAGGCTCGCAGCGGGCGATTCCGCGCTAAGGCGCTTCGGGTTGCGAGTATACATCGGGGAATCCATGACCTCGTCCCAGTCCGACCAATGACCTTTGGCCGCGCGGCCCTCGTCGTCCGAAATGTCACTTGTGTCCGGGCTTTCCTGATCGTCATCCAAAAAGTCGTATTCGACATCAAGTTCGGGTGGCACGCCTAGTGCGCCTTTAATGCGCTCCCAGATCAGTTCAGAGTGGGAGAGGATACACTTGCGAGCAGCGATGGACCAGATGAAGTCGGGCGCGATGTCTCGATCAACCTTGGTGAGATGGTAAACTAACTGTGGGTAAGTCCACTGCACAGGATCGCGGGGTAGATCGACAGGACCGTCTTGCTTGTCCGCTGCGGCTACTGTAGACGTTGGATCGACGGCAGATGGCGGGGGCTTTGCAAATGTCTGGGCAAGCAAAGTGAAGAGCTTGACATCGGGCGGGGAGGAGATGAGGGCGGCGACCTCTGTGGGACGGTCGATGAAGGGGAGGAAGATATCGTCCGGGAGGGGCGTGAAGGTTGCAGGAGTTGGAACGTCAGAGGGCGAGGAAATGTGAGCCCGCGGGATCGTCGCCTGACGCGCAAGATCGACGAGCTGATCAGGGGTCAGACGGGGCTTTCCACCGAAAGAAGTGGCGCCGAGGTGGGGCGAGGAAGGGCGCAGGCGGGGGGAAGACGAGGGACTCGGCGGATTGCCGCTCGGAGACGAGGCGCGGGGACCGCCGGTGGGGCCGAACGATGAGAAGGCGAAGCTGACGCGGTTGGTGGACGGGTCGGCGGGGGGCGGGTTCTGGCCGATGCGGCGGTGGAGACGGCGCGAGCTGAGGACGGGGGAGGCGGGCGGCTCGTTGAGGGCGGGCAGGACAGGGGCGGGGGATCCGGCGGGGACGCGGACGATGGTGAGGGTGCTGCTGGACGAGCGGTTCGGGTCCTGGTTCACGGTGGTGTGCACGCCAAATGGGTCTGGGGCGGTGACGGAGCCGCGACGGGCAGAGAGACGACGAGAGACAGTGGTGGAAGACATGCTGGTGCGAACACCAACCCTCCGATTCCAGCTTTTATATCTCGCACATGACCCGTGACTTCATACGCGCCTCCGTCTCATGACCGCTCTTCCATCAGCTCGTCTTCATCTCAGAACAGCCTCCATTTACGTACCGTCCAGCAAATCTCTTCGCCATGTCCTCCTTGGTCCCTCACGCTCGCTTCCCCGGATCCTACCCACTAGCGCTTCCAATTAATACCGGTACACCGAAAGCCATCCTAGCGTTGCAGCGACGTGGGCGCAGATCTGAACGCCGAAGCCTTATGTTACGTAGATTATCAGACCAGCATGCTTCGGTAACTTATTCTGCCTTTCTGCGTCGGTCCGGGGGTCTGCTGGAGCTCGATGGCAGCACGGAATGTTGCCTTTGTCGTCGACTACGTTGTCAGATGCCGCAACGCGTTTCTCAAAAGAAAACCGGAATATATCCTGTCAATATTCGTATTTGTTAGTACGCATCGCTATTTCCCCGAATATGGCACAAGAACGCACCGTTTTATTCCGCAAAAATCCATCATCATGAACGTTGGCAGGTTGAAGGCCCTGTAGCGCGAAAATGACGGGCGGCAGCTGTATGCCTGGCTGGCGGTATAGTGGAGCTAGGCTTCCTTCAAAGACAAATCAAATTGATAGGAGACCGACACGTCGATAGGCAAGGTATTGGGCATTCACTGTATGCTCCGATGCTAGTAGGCTCTAGAAGTCGACCTCGTCAAAGTTTGAGGCGTTCGAACTGACGTTAATAGAGCACCGAAACGAACAAGCTTCATTCATTTGCGTTACGAAAATAGAACCGAGAGTGGATGCATGAAAGTGTAGCTGGGACGAATTTTGCATATTTCAGTAATGCGGTTGGGATCAAACCTTCGGCAAACCTCGAAAACAAGTTACGCGACGCGCTTGATGGCAGTCACGCTGGTGACTCCACGCGTCGAAACTTAAAAGACCCAAACCGAGCCAGCCCGGCGAGCCGATAAGATTATGGAAGTAAAAAGTCCCATTTCATCCTCAACGCATAACATGTCTTTCTTCCCCCATTCTCGAGTGTTCGTCGGGCCGTCCAAGACGGTCGACATTGCTGGACCCCATATCCAGGTTCTTGACTCACTGTACGTCGTCTCGGTTGAGGTCGCTGTCCAAAACTTACTTTGGGCGTTCCATCCAGAACTGGAAATGTGCTCTCCTCAACCGCAAACTTTTCAGAAGAACAAAAGGAGCGCGTCCTCGAATCTGGTCCCATTAGATGCGCAGCAGTAGATCGTGACCTCAAGTACCTGCTCACATCGGGAGAGGACAAAATGCTAAAGCTCTGGGAAATAGACGCTCTAAAGCTACTCAACGAACGGTCCGTACCTAGCCTGCATAGATTGCCTGGATAACCTCTTTACACTTCCATGAAACAGCGAACTCCCTAAAAGACCGACCGCGGTTGCGTTCACTTCCAACGCCGAAACACTCGTCGTATCAGACAAGTTTGGCGACGTCTTCAGGTGAACCTTACTCGCACCGCCTTCCTCGTTCTCAATTGACTGATGTCCAGTAAATGAATGCTCCATAATCTGTATGGATGTCTCTCCCCATAGCTACCCCTTTATTTACACACCACCGACCGCTGAAGAGCTGAACTTAAGAGAAAAAGAAAGATCGCGAGACCCTCTCGCATCGCACGAAAATCCCTCTGGCGGCCAACTCATCCTAGGGCATGTTTCGCCGCTCAACGCGTTCACGCTCACCCCGAACGAAAGGTACATAATTACCGCCGACCGCGATGAGCACATCCGCGTCAGCTGGTTCCCCAAAGGCTACAACATTGAGATGTACTGCCTAGGGCACTTCAAGTATGTTTTGTTGTCTCCCTCCGTCACTGTACGAACTCAGATTTACTCTCAAATTCTGATTTTAGGTTTGTATCTGCCGTCCACATCCCAACATCTGACCCCTCCACCCTAATCTCAGGCGGCGGCGACCCCATGCTCAAAATCTGGGACTGGATGACCGGCGCGCTCAAGCACGAGCTGCCAGTTTTTGAAGTCATCGAGCCGTTCATCGCCGTGCGGGTGTCAAAACGCAAGCGCGGGTACGGAGGCGAGGATGATGAGGGTAATGCGCCTGAAGGAAGTGGGTCTAAAGGCAAGGGCGGCCGGAGAAAAAAGGGAAAGAAAGGTCCTAAAGAGACAGAAGCGCCTGCAGGCCAGGAGGAGGGCGAAGATACTCCCAGACCGGAAGGCGCGGAAAAGAAAGAGGAGGAGAAACTTGAGAAGGAGAAGGTACTTGTGATTCATCGCATCGAGAGTATAGAGTCGGAGTCCGGACTGCACATCGTCTTTTCCGCCGTTGGGTGAGTGGTTTTATCAGTCTACATCTTCGTCATAACAAATAAAAGATTATATTTGGCGGCAGAGCAACGGCGCTCTTTTCATTCCCCTACAAGCTTGATGTTGCTCCCACTGATATTCGCGTTATTGACTTCGGAAAACCCGTCTTGGACTTCTCTATTACGGGCGATGCGCAAGTGCTTGTGCAGTTGGATGCTGCATGGGTATCCGACGCCTCTACCGCCAGCGTAACGGAAAGCACAATGGTCAAGGTGTTGAAATTTTCTGAAGGAGATGTAAGCTATGTATTGCTTGACTACAGCTTTTGGTCTCTGAAATCAAATTTTCCGCGATGTATAGCTTCGCGAGGATTCAGAAACGTTAAAACCTCTAATCGACTCCCTAAACTCGACATCGCTGTTATCAGGTAAACTACTCTCCACCTTATCCTTCCTTTTTTTTTACCAATCAAATATCCTTCTTTCTATCCACAGCAACACCCGAATTCCTAAAACGCCTCGCCCTCTATTCCGACCTCACCTCCATGCCCAAAAACGCCGAACCCGAAGACGACCTGGGCCCCGCGGCGCTCGAAGGAATGCCGACAATGCTCCCGATAGGCGCCCCGGAGATATCGTCTTCCGAAACCGCGAAAGCTAAAGGCAAGGCCAAGGCTGAGCTGAGCAAGAAAGAGATTGGGCGGATTAAGGGAAAGCAGGCGGTGCTGGCGAAGGCGATGGAAATTGAGGCGGGTGCTAGCGTTGCTGGTGTTGCTAGGGACGTGAAAGAAAAGAAGGATGAGGATGTGCCCGAGAGAAAGAAGGCGCGGTCGGAGGTCGAGTGTGGGAGTGGAGATGGGGATGTACAGATGACTGAAGGGTGATAAAATTCGACATTTGGTAAGGCTTCGTGATACTGCCCATCGTCAGAAAACGAATATTACTTTGTCAACGGTGATGGAGTTGCATCAGAATTCAGCACGTTTTCTTGGTCGAAGTTTTACTTCTGGTCCAGCTTCCGAAAAATTCATCTGTGCGCATACAGCTATTTTTATGTGCCCAGACTTGCTTGAAGATCGACAGTCTTGACGCTAGACGTGGCGTATAAGGTGGTCAAGCAAATATCCACTGAACAAATAATGATCATAGAAATGCGAGGCAATACTCGCTCACAGTGCTGTAAGCTTTAGGCCAAGGAGAAAGATAAAAGCAAGCGATGCGATCCAAAGAACTCACACTGAGCAGGACCAACAATCTGGTGAGTGCGAAGCGCGAACGATTGGGCAGCCTAGAGAGAATATGAAGTCCGCAAATAGCGAGTTGCGGTAAAGGTCTTGAGCCAGTTGGGTGGAAGCAGATCGGGAATGAATATTAATGATTATCGGACCGTTCGATATCCCTTTGTCCGGGACGTGTAGAAAAAAAGAGTGGGATACAAGTACAAGCAACAAATACAACAGAATGATTATCAATACAAAGAAGATTGCTGACCGTAACGTGTATTCAATCAAGATCGTAATGTGGGTTTGAGAGACTCTGCTGTTTGCACCGTCCACGCTTCGATTTCATCTCGAGGTAATTCTTCCCACTTCTCGAAAACCTTGAAGAGATCCTCAGCTAACTTATGATGTGCGCAAACAGAATAACGTACTGCGTCAAGTGTATCAAGCAGCTCCAAAACGCGCTCATTGGCATTTTCCGTTGCTTTGACTTTCTCCTGCAATTCGGCGTCTAGTTGTCGATTCTCGTCCTCAATCTAATTGCACAATATTTTAGAGATAATACAGCATTCCAGTACGAGAAACACGCACTTGTGAAATCAGTGTGCGTAACCTGGCTGCTTCTGAGTTCAGGACAGGCACAGTACGAGCGCAAACAGCCACCCTGGGGTCAAGCTCGTCCTTCCATGTATCCTTCCCGGCATCGCCGCGGGCCTTCCTGTCTTTGGCGTCGTTCACGACTTTGTGGAGGGTGTCGATGCTTTCTTGGATGTTATAGTCAGTGAATAGTTTATCAAGGTCTCGCTAAATATGCGATGTTGAGCGAGATGGCCAGAAAAAAGAGTCAGCATCCTGCATACAAAATTTTGCGCTTCAATATATTCCGATATGCTGTTAAATGTCGCAGAGGAACCATTCTTGTCGGATTCAACATAGAGAGGGAAACATTCCGCAAAGTCTTCAAAGCTAACATCGCGAAAGAAGGGGTCAGGCCAAGGCATAACTCTGGATGATTGATACATACGCACGTCCATTTGTGGGATGAGCGCTGAATTGCAAGTTGTAAAGCGGAGTGAAAGTGCGTCCAGCGTCTGCTGCCTGCCTGGTTGCTGAACATAGCTTAGTGGTTGTCTTGCAAGTCGCGTCGCGTCGAGGGGAAAATGATGTGACGCTGTGACGTGACACTATGCTAATAGGCCGGAAGCAATGATGGCATGCGGTTAGCTCATAAAGTACCTGCCGCTCTTGCGAGACGGTGAATCACTCGGTGCTTCAAGCTTGTCTTGAGCCCAGAATCCCCGCGTTATCTATGGACGTCAACGGGCGCGATGAGGAAGCCGGTCTACCTGGAAACGCGCGACCGCAGAGGCCTCGCAGCTCCGTCCCATCGTTTCTGTTCCTGAGCTTCATGCTCTTCATGCTCACGAGCCACAATGGAGACGAATTTCTAGCCAGACACCAATATCAGGATGTATTACAAACCTGGACCCACGAGCTCTCGAACTATACTTCATGGATGAATGGGACCGCTTCAAACTTTACGATGGTGTGTGTTCCAGCCAGAAGTTCTGTCAGTATCATTAATTCGAATCGTGATTGTAGCTAGAAAGTGACCCTACAGTGCTGCCTCTGATGGATTTATTTCACATTCAAGGGCATGTATTGGATCCAGAGGTGGACTCATATTATTCCAACGTCACTGGGTTTATCCACGGAGATGCGGCATTCACAAATATTACACTTCCATCGCTTGCGTCCAATGACGCTATAGGGTGGAAACATGAAGCGGAGAAATTTATGACAGGAGTCAATACAACGAACATGACAGAAAAGCTCGGGACATGGCATTGGGATACAACAACAAAAGTCGCGATTAGCGTCTTGGAAAAAAATGCTGCTGTGAATAGTGCACCTTCCGTACCCAGTGGTCCCATTACTCTGATTCGTGTACGCCCTTCCCTTTAAAATCGTATTTCATGAACACTCATATGGTATTGCAGGGAAGAATTGAACTGACTGACCCATCCGATGACGAGAACCTCCGACTTCAATTTGAGGGCGTGCATTTTGTTGGAAACGGTACAATATATGGCTTCGCGGAATCAACAAAGTGAATTGACCGTAATCAGTTCATCGCATTCATCGTTCACTCACAACTATCCAGATACATAGACATACGCCTACTACCGTCACTCGTTCCAGAAGACGTAAGAAATGAAACTGCCCAGGCAATCATACCAGAACTCGAGGCTAGAATCAATAAATTGAAAGGGCTGATTGATGCTGGAGTAGTTGATTCGGACTCGTCGGGAAATGGTACGTATCTACACAATCACCCGTGCATTTTAAATTCACAAATATATAGATGAGGCTCCGAAGACTAGTTGTCCGTTCACATTTCAAGCACAAATACATCCAGCGCATGTCCCAGAATATCTTATGTTGGATTTGGAGAGTGAAATCCAATGTCCAACAGGTATTTGGACTGTGCCCCCTCCCAAGTTGTCTATCACCGGCGTCTTGTTAAGCAAGGAATGTGGTATCTTGTACGAGCTCACAAATACTGAGGGCCTTAGGTATGCAAATTATCATTCAGGTTTCATGGATGAGTGTCGCTGAACATTGATAGATCGAGCATGTTCTTTCGGAAAGTAACGACTTGTTAGTCCACCAGTCACCTCGCACCCTGCACCAACTAATTTTCATTAAACCAGATGCCGGCCTTAGTGCTTTTGCATATCTCGCTATATTGATTCTATTTTCTCGTCAAGCGGAACGAAGCAGGACACCGTCGGGTATTTCTCGCGTCTCTCGTTGGACATTTCTAGCCCAAGCGACAATGGACTCCGTCTCGTTCGCTGGCCATATAACATTTGCTATTCTCGCTGAAGGCAGACCATCTATCTCTTTAATTGCTCCCGCGTTTCTTGCATGCATCGTTTTTGTGCATGAAGCTGTGAGTAATTTCTACCTTAGAGCATTGTCCAGCGCATCTTACGAAAACTTATAGCAATTTTCTGCTCTAATTCACCAAATACAAGGTCCCGAAAACTACACACCACCCCCTGCGCCAGCGCCAGCTACTCCCGTACCAGCACCCACAAATAATAGTGACGCTACTCGAGAGTCTCTGCTGCCACTTCATTCTCCGGTTCGAGCTGCTCAAGCTACACCTAATACCACCCCAACGGCTCCAACGACTACCTTCCAGGCAGCTGCTGACACTAACGCACCCATGTCTTTTTTAGCTTTCTTTATTCATCATGTTCGCACGGATCCTCAAGCGAGACTCTGTAAGTTGATTAATTGCTGCATCTGAAAAGCTCGAAAACCAATCTCTTTGTTGGCAGGGCTTGCACTTGTCATCTTTTTAACGTTCATTGTCCGTGTCATTCTTTCACCTTTGCTTTCAGTCCTATTTGTTGCTGTGACATATTCGTCCATCTGGCTCCCTCAAATTGTGAGATCCGTTCGCCGAGGGCGCAGCAGCGGGTTTTCGAAGGAGTACGTCATTGGAACCACTGTTTGTCGACTTTTTAGTGCACTTTGTGAGATTCTTGTCTATTCTATCTGCTTGGGCTTTCCTGACAAGTCCTTCTGTAGATTTCTTGGCTTGTCCCAAGAATGTGTTGGAAGTTGAACCCCGTCGTAAATATTTACTCTCTTTCTGCCTCGCATCGTTCTCATAGATTGGCAGGATGGGTTTGGCTCCTTGCAATGTTTGTAGTGCTTCAAGCGTGTATTGTCATTATGCAAGACAGCTTTGGACCTGCATTCTTCTTACCTGCACGGGTTCGTCATGTCCAATATCGAAAGCAGTATGTCAACTCATTCATCTCCTACAGTACACCCATGTCAAAGCGTATGACTATCATCCACCCATGCCCGTACCGGATTCTGAATCTCCGGAGCAATCCCTCGGCGATTGTGCTATTTGCATGGATGCTATCATCCTCGACCCGTCACTGCGCCAACACAACAAGTTTGATACCCGAGAGGACTGGGACGAGAAGAGTGGATCCATGTTATCTAATGTGAAGAAGACCAAGGGCGTTGGGAGCATGCTCAATGCTATGCAGAAGAATGTTGGTGCCACCAATGCAAGGAAGAACTATAGTCTTGCCCCTTGCTCCCACCTTTTCGTAAGTCTCGTTTAGAAGCTATTACAAACACAAATACTTATCCTTCGAAAAACAGCATACTGAATGTTTAGAGAGGGTATGCTTTTATTCCCCTCCCGGTGTTGGTTTGCACTGACAGTTTGTGATTCGTAACCATAGTGGCTTGCTATCAAAGTATGATTTGGTTTCCCTCTCTCTAATTTATTCGCTAATATTCATGATTTTCAGAACATCTGTCCTCAATGTCGGAGACCTTTACCGCCTCTATGAACTCAACCTCTCTCTCTTACACACTCTCTATCGCATCTGTACCAAGGGCCTCACAGACTTTAGATTCGACTCTACGGATTAATATGTACATTATACATGTATTCAGGATGGATTATTTATTCACACAATTTTATCCTCGAAATGTGGTGATAAAAGTTGTAAAATAAATTTGAACCATTTGAAAAAACATTTTACTATTAAGTATTACAAACTGCGTAAGTTTGCAATCGTCTCTGTTAGTATATCGGTTAGTACACGCGCCTGTCATTAAATAACGACCGCGCGAAAGCTGGGTTCGACTCCCAGACAGAGAGCTTATTTTTTTTTGCCTTTTCATTACCGTGCTTGACCTTATTTATTTCGGAAGCCTTTGCCTTCAATTTCGACAGCTATTCCAGATCCTAGCTCGTTGCGTTAAGTAATTTCGAAGTCCAACTTATAGGTCGGGAGGTGAGCTTTACCTCAAATTTCTTGACGAGTTCTCAGACATGTCGCGCTGCTGAAAGACATGCGTCCTACTGCAAGACGCCTCGTCCGGGTGGTTCCCCGCAAGCTGCTCAATGTAAACGATGCAAAAATTTACAACCGTCCCCGGCCTCAATCTGAAGACAGAAAGCAACCTACTACTATGGACCTACTATTCCAGAAGAGGGAGGAAGCTGGAGAGACGTGGCCTGAAAACCTCCGTTTGGAACCTCAGTTGAAGAAAATCGTCTTCAAGGAGGTCGACCCAAAACTACGCACCGTCCTCAAAGCTATGACCAAGGAACGATAGCCCACGAAACCGCATCGTGTCGGCTGAGCGCAGCAGCACATTTCTGTTACTTCCCGACAAGACTCAGGGCGAAACGCTTATATGGAGGAGACTTCGTGCTGGAGGCGGGATTTTAACTTGATGTGGGAGATTGCTGCCGCTGCTTCAGCAGAGTAGGATGGGATTAAGCCTTTGTTTCGTTACAGTGCGTCATGTCAAGAGTTTGGCATATCTCTGATGTATTTTACTTTTTTCAATGGAGACCCCTCAGCTATACATATAACGACTGCGCCATCTGAGTCCGTCTGTCCTTTGTCCAACGTTCGCATTTGCAGAGTGATCGATATCATATGACTGGCTTAGAGTGACAACCGAGGAAGGCTATTCTTAAACACGCCTCACGCTGCCTCCTCGACAATTTCGCGCGTTCAATGTTCTCTTCTTCACCATAATACCCCACGATCCCCCGTACTGACTTGTGCAGAAATGGCTTCCCTCCAGACTAGCAGTATCGAAGTTGAGAAGCGTACTACCGGTGAGTAAAACTCCTACCGTTCAGTCCAGCGCGCCCAAACAGCCCCTGATATATTTCTCTTGCAGGCTTGCGAGGTCTGCGCATACACAAATGGACACGAAAGGTAGTAACATTGGTCAAGTTTCCAAAGAAAGTTTCCTTTTTTCCAATGAAGAAGCAGCCTACCCTGGATCAGAAGATTGAGCGCATGAGCTCAAAGCCTCTCGAGCCAATGACTGCCGACAGCTTCCCAGACGCAACCCACGAGCACGTTGCGAACGCCCTATCCACGCTAGTCACCAATTCCGCAGAGAACCCAAATGTGGCAAACCACATCTTCGCACCTATTAATGCGCTGCTCAACTTAACGTGGGTGCAGATCCTGATTCCGGGAATCGAGCGGCTAGCCGTTGAATACCACGTCGGGAACTACGTCGTCATGCGAGGGTCGAACGAGCCGTTCTTTGAGAGCATGCCACTCTATGCTAGGTCAGGGGTGCTCAGGTTTTATGCACGCAACCTGCGCTGCTGACTTGGTTTTTAATATACAGACTTGGGATGCACCTGTTGTTCTATGGCAAAGAACAAATCAAGCTCCTGAATAATCGCAGGGTTGAAGAACTGCTGCGCGAGGAGTCTATCAGGGTATGCATAATAGCCTTTCTCTCGAATGGTGCCATTGACCACTTTATTTATGATTGGTTGGCATCTCAGCAAGGTGCCATCTACGATGATCCTAAATCTGTCAATTCAATACCCTACTTCATTGACACCTACACTATTCCGACGGACGAGCTTTTGGAGCCTGATATCACGAAGTACAAAACGTTTAATGAATTTTTCTACCGGTAATTGTATTTTTGAGACATAAAATCTCGGACGTTCACAAGAAACATTACACTTCGACTTTTAGGAAACTGCGACCAGACGCCCGTCCAGTTCAACATCCCGACGATGACACAGTCATCTGCAGTGCAGCTGATTGTCGCTTGACGGTCTATACTTCGGTAGACATTGCCAAAGCTATCTGGTATAATTTGTGTTTCCCTCTAATTGTTTTGAGGCAAAGTACTGAACGAGATGGCTTCATAGGGTCAAGGGGCAGAACTTTAACGTTCCGAATTTGTTAAACCTCCCGGAGGATTCTCCCAAACTAGAGCCATTCAAGGACGCCAGTATCGCCATTTTCCGCCTGGCGCCAGCCGACTATCATCGCTTCCATAGCCCTATTGATTGCGAGGTCGGTGATATTGAACATGTCGACGGACGTTTCTATACCGGTCAGTTGATTTGAATAACTACTGTTGTGTTGAAATTGGACTTACTTTCTGAAGTGAACCCTCAAGCGATCAATTACCCTGGCTTCGACGTTCTGACTGCCAACACGCGGTCCATTCTCTATCTCAAGCATCAACCGACGGGCCAGATGGTCGCTTTCGTTGCAGTTGGCGCGCTTCTTGTTGAAGTATTCGCTGGACTGGGGGGAAGGAGAAAGGGACCATTTTGAAGAGAGGCGACGAGCTCGGGTAGGAAATGCTGTCTTCCGACATCCGTTATTTTGCTTATGCTCCTTGCCTATTTTCAGACATTTTGCTTATGGAGGAAGCACAATTGTTGTGGTTTTCCCCAAGGGCCTCGTCGAGTGCGTTTTAGATGTTTATAAATCATGTCCATTTCTCTATTCGATTCTGAGCACCTCCATTATTGTAGATTTGATCACGATCTAGTCTCCAACTCGCAACATCCTATTGAAACATTGCTCAAGGTAAAGGGGAAAGCATCTCTGTTCATACATTTCATGCTGACTGTATTTCTTGAATCCAGGTTGGGTATTCTATCGGAAGAATGCCGACAAAGAACTGAAAGCTATGAGTGCGTCCAATTTATACAACGAGTAGTGATATTACCAACACAATATATACAATAAAGAAATAATTTGTTACATCCACCCAGGTTTATGAAAATAAATATTGTGAGATCAAGCATCTAGGCTTGATGCTGGCCTTCAGATGACCCTCGTGGGGTTTTGTTGTTAATTGAATCGAGGAGTCAAGGTTGTCCAGCTTCTGTCCGTCCGTCCCACGTTATGAAGATGGCGAATGGAGTCTTTTATACTGCACCAGCATTTCGACGCTGATCATCTTGATCCCCCACCGGTCTGCAAACGCACGGCAGTCGTCCCGGCGCGCCATGGTTCCCTGAGCGTCGTCGTTGACAAGCTCGCAAAGCACTCCTGCAGGGGGTTGGCCGGTCAACAGACACAGGTCGACGCCGCTCTCGGTGTGACCTTTCCGCGTTAGGACGCCTCCTTCGCGTGCGCGCAGGGGCACCATATGTCCCGGTCTTGAGAAGTCGTCAGAGGTTGAGGTTGGCGACGCGAGTGCGCGGGCGGTTAAGCTGCGGTCGTGCGCCGAAATTCCGGTGGTGGTGCCTATAAATATTATTAAGATTGGTAAGAATAAGATTAGATTAACGAGCGCGATGATACCGGGAGGAAGGACGGACCATGTTTATAATCTACGGTGACCGTGTAGGCTGTCCGATGGCGGTCTTGGTTGTCGGGGACCATCATGGGTATGTTCAAGGCCTCTAGGCGCTCGGAGGGAAGTGATATGCAGATGTAGCCGCTGCAGGGAAGAGCAAAAAAGGCAAAAAGCGCGTATGATTTCACATGTCAGCAATCTCGTCATTTTAACAGGTCGAGGCGATAATGGAGTAGGCGCCGAGTAAAAGTATGCAGACCAGGGTGGTTATGGAGAGGTTGAGAGACGTGGAGGGGACGTGGATGCTGCGTAGGAAATGAGAAGAGAGCGTACCTGGTGTGTTTGATCATCCAAGCCATTTTCTCCGTCGTGCACTGCGAGCCAGAAATAATGAGATCGCCCTCGTTCTCCCGGTTCTCGTCGTCCATGACCACAAGGAAATCTCCAGCGGCAAAAGCTGCGAGAGCATCTTCAATGGGGTCAAATGCGAAGGTGGTGCGCGCGGGTGGGTTTGGGATGGAGGTGGGACGCCATGCGGAGGTCTGTGCGGGCTTGGAGACGCCGTTTGTGGCCAAGGACGAGTGGGACATGGTTGGGGAGGAGAGAGCGACGGGGGCCATGGAGGCGGATGGGAGTAAAGTGCAATTGCAGGATTCCGGGTGGGAGCTTTATAATACCGAAAGTGATCTTGTAAAATGTGTGACACGGTTCGATGTAAGCCGACCACTCTGGCTGACAAACTGGCGCGCTCTGCCTCCTCTTTGCTCAGTGCAATGCTCTGGAGCGCGCAGGAATATTTTGCGACGAGATCGCCTTGAGTTCATGAGTCAATGCTCTACCGTCAGTGCCACCCGGCAGCGGCCCGGCTCATACGTGCGCCTCGGGATTGGCTCGGCTTAACACGGAAGGAGCCGGCTAACGAGTTTTCTGCAAACAGCTGGCACCGACTTTGAACCACTCCTCTCTCTTCCCTCCGTCACAGGCCAGGTCCTCCCACTCGCCTCTTAGACTTGTCTATTGGCCCTTTTCTCTTCTGCAATGTCGACTCCAACCAAGTGGGATGCTAGGTATTATCTTTTTCTTCGTCGTTACCGTCCTCTGTTTTTTTTTTTACCTCGCCCGCTCGCAGATATCTCGGGCCTGTGCCCCACGACGCTTCCTACTATGCCAAGTGCATGCTCGGTGGTGTCCTTGCTTGTGGTATCACGCACGCAGGCATGACCCCCCTCGATGTTGCCAAGTGCAACATGCAGGTGCGATGTCGTGCGCATGGCGCGCATTTTCCTCTCCTCATAGCTTCTTTCTTTTTCGCTAGGTCGACCCCGTGAAATACAAGGGTCTTGGTCCCACTCTGAAAACACTTGTCGCTGAGGAGGGTTCCAAGGGCATTTGGAAGGGTTTCGGCCCCACCTTCGTCGGTTACTCCCTCCAGGGAATGTTCAAATACGGTCTCTACGAGTTCTTCAAGGATGCTTACATGAACCTCGCCGGTGAAGAAATCTCCGCCACCTACAAGCCCCTCATCTGGCTGGCTGGTTCTGCTTCTGCCGAGGTCTTCGCTGATGTCGCTCTTTGCCCCTTCGAAATGACCAAGGTCAAGATCCAAACCTCCCCCACCGGTACCTTCCCCATCGCTTTCGGCCAGGCTCTCAAGCAAATGTCTGCCACCAAGGTTGAAACCCGCTTCCCCTTCGGTTCGCTCGTTCCTCTATGGTCGCGCCAGGTAATTTTCTTGTCAATTACGTCAACGTGATTTGTCCTCATATTCCTTTAGATCCCCTACACCATGGCCAAGTTCTCCTTCTTCGAGAAAATCGTCGAGCTCTTCTATGCCAATGTTTTCACTGAGCCCAAGGAGACTTACGGCAAGGGAACTCAGCTCGGTGTCACCTTCGCTTCCGGTTACCTCGCTGGTGTTGTCTGCGCCGTCGTTTCTCATCCCGCTGATTCTATCGTCTCTCAACTCGGAAAGGCCTCCAACAAGGGCAAGTCCGTCGGTACGATCGTCAGCGAAGTCGGTCTCCTCAATGTTGCTACCAAGGGTCTCGGCACGAGGGTTATCATGATCGGTACTCTTACTGGATTCCAATGGTGGATCTACGATTCGTTCAAGAGCGCCATGGGCATGGGTACCACTGGTGGAAAGTAAACTTTTGTCTACGATATATCTTCCTAGTTCATGTAAGTTATCTTCCATCTCCGTTTGGTTACTTTGGCTTACCGTGATGCAACAGATCCCCCCTAGGATGAACCATCGATATATGCCTGGAATGTTAAAAAGGACGCTAGATTACATATTGCTGTCTATCCTATTTGTTATGTTATCCCAATGTATTTAGAGTGGGAGGCAATTCACAGTAATAACCTTTTTAAAAACGTTGGATTGCTGAGTGATGTGTGTGTGGTGGCGTGGTCTTTCAACCATGCCGTTACCCATAACATGACTTGAACAAAGCGAAGTGTGGTAATTATTTTTATGGCCAGTACGGTCATGTCCGCTATAACTTCTTCCAGCCGTCGACTAGGCAAGAAGACCAAGACAAAGGTACCGGGCGATGTTGACCAGAACACTCATCAACGGCACTTGCCTTTCGAAATCTGGTCTCTCGTCTTCTCCCACCTCTCCACCAGCGATCTCACGTCTGTTGCTCGCGTCTCCAGAACGTTCCTCCCGATATGTCGCTCCGCCTTATATCGCTCGGTGACCTTGCGCAGCGACAATCCGAACCACATCTATACGTTTAATGTGCTCGAGCACATCAAGGACCTGACGGGCTCCGTCAAGCATGCTACCTTTTATACAGCGTGGACGCCGTGGATGCCTGCGATGCCGACAACAACATGGGTCGATATCGATGTATTTGCGCTGCTTACGGGCTTGCGCACGCTGACACTTATTGGATGCCCGTTCATACTCCCGGATGAGCAGACCAAGTTCGTGGAGGTGGTCGGTAAACGGTGTCCCGCGCTGCGAGGCTTCACGTATGTGCCACTCTATTCTATGGCGTTCCCGAGTCCTTCGTTGGAAATTCGCGGACTGGAGTTCGTTACTTGGCCAACCTTTTTATGTACGGTTTTTTCTAAACTCGATTGAGTCTTTCATTGACTTTTCATATAGCCTCTTCTCCCGACCCGCAATGCGTCTCTCTGCTCTCAGCCTCCTTATATACCCTCACCTCTCTCTCTTTCCCCACCTGTCCCGGATACCCCATCAACATTGGAAAACAGCCTTCACCAGACACATGGCCCGCCATCCTCAACCTGCACTTCCCCAACCTCACGTCCTGTCATATTGGGCTCATGTACCCCGACAATATATCGACGCGCCAATACGATACCGCGACAGCGCTCACCAAGTTCCTCGCCTCCCACCCGCGGCTCGTGCACCTCGCGCTCGGAACCAGCGCGGACTTTGCGCATGTATACGAGGGACTCAGTGGGACGAGCGAACTCGTCGCGCCCGGCTTCCTCCCTGCGCTGCGCAGCCTCGAGGTGCACCCAGCGAACGTGACACTGATGCACGGGCAGCGCGTGGGGTCGTTGCATGCCCTGACGCGATTGACGCTTGCGTATTACATCCCGCACGACCAGAATGAGGGCGCGGGCGCGGTGGTGGAGTTGCTGCAAGCGCTGGAGGGATCGGCCGGGTTCCCACATGTGGAGGAGTTTGGGTTGTATTTTAGCGGCGCGTTCAGTGAGGTTCCACCTGTTGCGCTGCAGTGGGTGCGCGAACTTGGGAAGTATTTCCCGAAGGTGCTGGCATGGTCAGGGTATCTTGGTGTGGTTTTACCTGTACGTTGTTTCTATTCATATGCACGTTCTTATCCATACAACGTTGGGCTGATAATTTATTTCCGTCACGGGTTCAGTGGACCCTAGCGGAGGCATTGACCCCTTACAATCTCGTCAAATCCGTTCACCTTCCATCCACCACATTAGCCATCATGCGCACAGATGGTTCAATCTCTGCGGACGATTTCACACCCATCGCCAACGCCTGCCCGCAGCTGGCCACGCTGACAGTCAAGACCCATATTCAGCAGAGTCATGGCACGAAACATGTGCTGAACAGGAATGAAGACGGGGTGCTGAGGTCGATTACTGTCACTGTACTGTGACAAAGATGAACAAACTTGGATTCCCTTTGAGATAACTCGGATGAGCGGGTGGATACTTGCGTGTGTGGCTGCTGTTACTGTCCTTGGTCCTTGGGCACTACGTCGGACATAGTACGACTTCATCAATTGCATTAATCAATGAAGCTTGATAAAGTCGCGTGCTTAAGTCAATGAACCCCTTGATTGAACTCTAAGGAGTGACCGTAGATGGCAGCATAGTCAATTACCATCGACGACCCTGGAAGCCTAAACAATCGGCGACTCTGAAGAAAACTGCCCTAGCTTTCACGCCTTGTCATAACGATGACGACTGATAAGACGAAGGAAAGGGTGAGCATACAGTCGACCATCAGCTGATCAAGTAGGTATTTCAAATTTGTGGATGCTGGACAAGACATCAGATACTTGAAGCGAATGCCATTGGTGAATGTTTCGAGATACATATGCCAGGAAATGTCGCGTTTGAATGAGGGTCATGAGATGATTGGATTTACAGGTCGGCGTCCTGCAGAGTACGAATGAACCAAACGCCCAATCGATGACAATGGGAACGATTTTCTCTTAGTGTCGTGGAATATGTACAAGGACACTGTATAATATGTATAACATTGCAGTACGACGTGATTGTGGCATATAATGTACGTGCGTTGGGACTTCAAACTGGTAGAAAGAAAACGGAATGCTTTGGAATTTCTAAAGGTCCTGAAACTGATCCAAGGGCAGAAGAGTGTTATTTATGCAGTAATCTGGGTATTAGTATATGATACAGACGCTCACTGAGATGCTAAATCGTTGAGCTCCAAGCGGTTAACATCCCCAACATGATAAGGAGCTTTGGAAGCCAGTCAAGTATCATTGCGACGACAGTTTACGCTAAGATAGATTTATTTCGAGTGATAAGCATCTTAGTGACTGTATTCGTATCTGACATGGAAGAGGATATACTAATGAATACAGCGGACATGGATTATCCCTCTGGCACATTGAAGATGCGTATACCCTTTAAAGACAGAAGCACAACTTTCGTGACAGCGCACAGGCAGCTTGTTCGGAACTGCACTGTTTAAATTCGGGTTGAGATGAAAAGTTCAGGTTCGGAAGAATGAAAGGAAGGAAGTAGCAACCGAACTTGGTTCAGTTGGCCAAGAAACCAGAAGGTCAATCGAAGTCGCAACATTCCTCGATTCGGACGCGCTCGCTAATCCATTTCTTTCGGTTGAAATGAATAGGGCTGGGCACGACCAATTTTTTCAACCCAACTTCTTTCGCTGTTGGCCTGCGCGTCGAAATCAAACTGCACAGAATATTCTCCGCCACAACTGGTATCATGCTGAGTGTCTGCAGCATTGGCCACAGCGACGGCTCGTGCAAATTCTGGCATGTTTCGAGGACGAAAAACGAGCCCACGTCGAGCAGCGCAAAGTGGTCGACCATAGGAAACATACGGGCCAGCTGGGTGAAGGCAGTGTCATCGATAAATGAGGATTTTCCCGTGATTGTCAGCTTGCGGAGGGAGGGGTATTGTGCCGAGATTTCACTCTCTCTGAAAGACTCTGGAAGATCGTGCGCCACGAGGTCGTATAACGAGAGCGAACGAAGAAGAGGTGCGTATATGGATAAAAGAGGTACACACAACGGCCGCTGGTGATCGGCAAGCTTCAGGACGGTCAAGGCTGGTAAGGTGACGATATCTGCCTGAGAAGGATACATGGGCCATCCGTGAGCGACGCGATCGCATAGTTGGAGTTCTGAGAGTTTAACCATCTGCGCCATCAATTCTCGAAAAATAGAAATCGGCACGGGTGAGCGACCGGTCAGATGAAGACGTGTTATCTGCCCAATGGACGAGGTAAATGGTTGAATAGGTATGCCTTGAAGACGCAACGACTTCAAGGAAGGAGTGTGCTCAAAAGGCTTCATTGACAAGGCCGTGGTAGAATCTGACGTCATAGAGAGATGTTCGAGAAGGGGCGTCTCGAGGCTTGGAAGATCCTTTGAAAGAGACGGCGCAATGGGAGGTCCAACATGTACGTTTAACCGACGCCAACGATGTGAGTTTACTTTGATGGTTTTCCACAATTCGAGGATGTTTTCGTGCTCGCGCTCATTGGTCGGATCATATCGCAGGTCAACGTCAAGATCGAGTGGGAGATTCTGTGAGCGCTGGATATAGGCCAACGCAATGGGAAGTGGTGTGTTGGAGGTAATGGATATGTTTGCCCATAATGCTGATAATCCAAGGGCTAGAGCGCGCCAATATTGACAAACATGGGTAATGTTGAACTCGAGAGGCGGCAATGATTCGTCTTGTGGCAACCTGCGACAATATGCTTCGAAGATGAGCAGGAGAACTTCAGAAGGGAGTGTTTCTATAGGACGCCGTCGCGCTGAAAACCCCGCAGCTTGCTTCAATGAGAAAAGGGAATTGAGCCAAGTATCGAAACGCATCTGCACCAGAGGTGATCTGAGGGTAGGTGTAGTGAGCGGATGAGGCTCAGATGTTGAGGGACGCCTTTACCTTGTAAAAAGATGGGGAAGAGAAATGAAGGATATCTTGTAAGCCCAAGGGATTTATACATGCATAACCTTAAGGTTCGTACTCGAATCCCCGGCATACCTATGGAGAGACAGAAATAGAAGGAGTCGAACTGGTACGGAGATTGTAAGGGGACGCCAGTTTCCCATTTCCGAAGGGTGTCAGATTGACATCTGGGAAGGGATGGAGCTTGTAGGCTTAGATTACGTGCGTGGTTCGCAGACACTTAGCGTACCTGGTTCATGATCCAATCCAAATGCATACAAATCATGGGATGCGGCGAAGAAAGTAATATAAACCGTCACGTTGGAGGGAGCGCAATCCATTGTGGGTATGTGTGAACATCTAGATGAGCTGGGCATCGACTTTTTGGAAGGGCTGAGTGATTAGAAGTGTGAAAGGAAGCATACATGCATGTAAAAGTACTCACATTCCCATTGTTCAGCCTACAGCCTTTCCTAAGGTCTCTGGTTCGCCTCTGAATAATGACCGTAGCTTGCATGAACAGCCCATAGAATTCTCTTTGAGAGCCACACTCATAGTTCTGAGCACTTACGGCCTTGATAGCCAGATTTATGCTACGATTTGATGCTAACCAGCAATTCAAATGCTCAAGCCACTTATCGGCTTCGGATTGCGGCGACCAAGGTAGATCTGGAGCCCATAATAGCGCAGTATAACGATAAGCGAGTGAGAAGATATGTTGGGCAGTTGGGAGAAGAGGGTCGGAGGTGCATGTAACATGAAGCTGTGGTAGATCAGTGACTGCGCCTGTGACAAAATTCCAGGCGTGCCGCCGTGTACCACTGACACTGCGCTGCTCGGAAAGGGGCTATGCAGCTCAACCTACATAGCGGCGACCTGTCGCCTTCATTTCTGTCTTTCTATTATACCCCAACGATCGATCTCAAGACAAACTGCTATGAGCTTGGATAAGAACCTCTTCACTCTCCTTTTCACGCCTCTCAAAGACAACCCAAATGTTATCGACCTTGTCGATCCGTCCGGGACAGTGCATTATCGCAAACAACGGGCGCCAACTCCAGAATACAAGATTGAGGTATACGGTATGGCATATCGTGCATGATTCTATTCGACCGCCTTATAGAATTTATCTGTTAGATCCTATGTCCGAATCTCTGCTTGCTACCGCGACTGCGCCAGCTGCTACAAGTAAAGTCAAAACCATAGAGCTCTGCAATCCGACATCAGTCGTTGAATTGAAGTTTACTGGAACCCTTTCTTTTCGGTGGTCGTTCAAATGGGAAGAGTAAGTGTTTTCCCAAAATCTTGATGGTGATTTATTCTTACATATGCGTCAAACAGACATGAATTTGAGTGGAAGCGAGAAGAGTGCTTCATGATTCGTAAACCAGACCCGCCAGTAATCATTGCAGTCACGAAGGAACCTGCAGGTCGCCTGAAAACAACGTCGGTTCAAATCCTAGATTATAATCTTAATCGGTAAGCAATGCATAAGTTCAGAAGAACTTCAATAACCGGCACTCGTTGGAAACTAGCTTTGATATTGACGATCGTAAAGGCTTGGAGATTGTCGTTTTGACGGCATTAATGACATTTCAGGATTCCAACGAAGCCCATCATACTCCTGAACCTCCGGCACCAGCCAGCAGCAGTGTCCTAGCAAGAGCCGCAACTTCCTTGATTGGGTCTCCAATTTCGCCACCTAACGAAGCACCCCCTCTACCTCCTCCAAAACCTGCTCCTAGAACAGGATTAGACAGAATTGCAGAAATGCAGGCAAGCCAGGGAGAATACAACGAAATCATTGTCAGTGGTGAAGGAACTATTGAGGACTACGGCGAATATTGCAACACACTGTTGCAGGTGAGGATTGCGTTTACTGTCTTTTTGATGTAAACTGACGAAAATAAAAGGACGACGCCATGCTTTTTATCACTGTAAAATCAGCTGATGCTGAGGATGTACCGAAAGTTCTCCAAGTTGTAGAAGAAACCAAGCGGATACGGTACAAAGCAGGTATAATTATCTTTCCATAGATCATCTGTTCTATCTTCATAATAAAATCCTCTGTTAGGTTTATCCGACGAAGAAGAACTACATCAATACGTTCTGTATGATACCCAGGAGCAAAAGAAGGGCCCAAGACGAATCAATCTAGACGACGAACCCAAGGATAAATATATACCTCCAAAGAACTTAACGGTGCATTTGAGTAAAATCCCCTTGCCAGAATTGCAACCCAAAGGAACCATCAAAGAAAAGCCGACCAAGGATTCTAAAAAGAAGGAAGATAAAAAGGGTTGGTGGTAAAACGCTATCAACACGATTTTGACAATTGACAGCATCTCTTCTCGCGTTTCTAATCCAATGCAGCCGCTACAAGTAAGCCTGCGGGATCCACTCCGCCGGCGCCACCGTCTTTGTTCTCACCACCTTCCACTTCTTCGACCCCTCCGCACAAACCAGTCAATAACAAGTTGCATCGTCCGACCCAAAGCTCCTCGCCTAAACCACCCCGAGTACGCGCCCACCAAGTCCATCCAAATCAACCTTCTCCTTCTCCATCACAACTCAATAATCCAGCAATTTACGCTGCCCCTCCTCCGACCCACAAAAGACCTGTATCCCAGTCCTTCAGCTCCAACAACCCACCATCTGCCCTGGGGGCGCCATCCTTTCCTCAACCTCAAATTCCTAGTTGGAACGGAACACCCTACGGAGGAGCCCCGCCAAATCAATATGGCTCGTACACACCTTATTCGCCCGTAGGCTCTCCTCCATATGCTACACCTGGTTCGAGTTTTCCTCCGGCCTCCTGGAGTCCTCCTCCGGGACCGCCCCCTGAAATACATCAGCCGAAGCCCGTGAATGCTAGCCAAGCACCGCCAACAAATCTTGGTTCCAAGCCTCTCAATGGGACTGGGTTGTTTGGACAAGGTGCCTCAACCGTGGTGCAAGGGTTAATGGACAAGTTGCATAGGCGTTGACCTTCAATCCACATCGGTTGGTGTTTTGTTCTTATCCAGATAGTATGGTTGATCGTCGTGTTTATTTATTTTACGTCGAATCGTGTACCTCCGTCGTGGCGTCAAGTTCTGTGTTTATTTTTCTGAGCTGTACTGTACTGCTGCTTGTTGGATTTCATTTATTATTCAGATTGTATTGTGCCTCTACATACTCCACATATCCAGTATGTAAAACGGTACTGGTTTTGTGCCACCCCGGGCCGAAGCGCGACGCGCCGATATTTTGGCAACTCAATTCTTGACTCTTGACCACAACATCATTAAGCACTCGAGTTGTTCAATCTCTTGCCGTTACGATCGTTGCCCTAACTTTTTCCCTCGGCTTTTGTACCTCTGTTATACTCAGATTCTCTGGCAACTGATCAGGAGAAGCCGTGCCACTACTTATTTGCGACCAACATTTAACTAACAGACATTCAATACTGAAGTACTAGTTACTTTATTTGGGAGACCATCAATATGGATCATTCGAGGCTAATGCTTAAGCTCTATGTCGATCTTATTCATTCATTGGCGTTGGAAAACACCTTCCTTCCGGTGAGCAGCTGAGGGGCTCCCCTTCGTTCTACAGGAATGACTTCTTTTTATACAGGACATCGTGGATGAGCTTACTTTGGGTTCGCTTATGACCGAAATATCTCATGTGGATGTTTCTTTCTCTACATCTGAGACGTCGACGCGAGAATTTGATTCTGATTCATTGGAACGGCGACCAAATTGGCCAGCTATATGTGGCGTCATTCGCGATACTGACTTGCTTATATTCGGACAACCTGCCCGACATCATGTAAATCTTCGCAATATGTGTTGTTTTACCTACTGAATTGGATTTAAAAGCTCGATTTCTCTACAAGAGCACACATGTTACAAGAAATTCGAAGTACTCTACAGTCGATTGCAGAATTCTTCTACGCAGGTTCTTCTTTTTCCCTTCTCAAGGTTCCTATCCTTCATATACGCTTTTTCAGATCAAGAATTAAATATCAACGAAGAATCTGATGTCCTCGCCAAGCTACCCGATATGATGCAGGCATTTAAAGCAGATATAGAATATAAAAAAGAAGAGGTGACTTTATCATCTCAATTCGTGGCGGAACTGATGGACCAGATTAACGAAGTACGTTTGAAGTAGTTTCGAGAGATGCTTTCCTTATTAAAATTCACCACGCTTTCGCTTTCATAAGACCCGCAAGACCTTTGATAGTGAATTGCAGAAAGCGGTATCAGTGACCTTCCCTGCCTTCGATGCTACTCGCACATCATCTATCGACCTACTAGCAGCGATAATCGAAACCGCCTTAACCAAAATCTCCTTAACTCGCGCTCGCGCTGAGAGAGCTTTATACAATCATCAACCTCGCGACACTGGTGCCTTCGATCAAGGTGTGAACGTGGCAAAGACCATCGAAGCGGCATATTTCTCTCTCAAGAAAGAGGAGAAGGAGATGAGGGTCCAGAGCCAATCGCTAGATCGTCAACTCCGGGAATACGAATCCTTGATGCAACTGGTAGATGGTGGAAGGAATGGATATCAGCAAATCATCAACGATTGGGCAAAAGTGCAACAAGAAACGGACGAATGCTTGAAGGATCTACGGCGGCTTGGATGGACTGGAGATTAACATCTTGGAGAAGTCAAGGTCGTTCTTTCTGTCCTTTACGACACTTTTTTCATGCATTGTACGCTCGTGAAAGCATTTTTCATTGATGACTTGGAGCACCAATGAATATTTCGTTAGCAGATTCTGAATACCCTTCGAATGATCAAACGAACGGTGCCAACGGTGCCTAGCTAGTCGAAATTTGGATCCTTTCATGCTGGAAATCTCATTCATACAGGCAAATGTATCTACTTCGAGTTAAAATGGTGCGCTTTTCTCCGGTTTCCATTTGCGCTGGTTGGCACCTAAATCATTAACAAATGATCGATTTCATGGTAACGCACTAGATGGCCTGCCTTGCACTTCTATGTACAGCTCGAATCGAGTCTCAGAATACTGGCCGTTGGAATCGCACAAATCGTTATCGCGTTAGTTTTAATGCAACGGACATGGATGGAGTATGGCGCTGTCGCATGAACTCGAGTACAACAGGTACAATGGGGTGGGGGTAAAGCGGAACCGCTTGACAAATTTTCGGCGCTCAGCTTTTGCATTTCAGACAAACTCGTGGCGATTAATTTAGAGCATCCAGGTCGTTTACATTGTGTTAGACTACGACGGTGGCTAAGTGTCAGGAGAACGGTTCCGCGACAGCAGCCTTCTTAGTTGACGAAAAACGACACATACGCAAATCTCGAACTACTCGACACACCTCTGGAATCCGGAATCGCCGATATTAGGAACCAAAGTCATGTCACGAAGATCGTCTAGCGCGACGTTTGCAGTCAGAACATCCTTTGGGACATTTACATCAGAGCGATCTTTAGAGTGCAGTCGTTAACAAAACAGCAACGTTTTAGACGTCGATTTGACACTCAGGCCCAAGGCACCAGCAAGCTTATTGTACTGTACATGTTAACTCGACCTTCGATGTCAGTGCGGCACCGCTTATACGCAAGGAAATAAAAAATTCCAGCCGACGACCGATGTCCTCCATAACACCGGTATGAAACAAAAAAAAAAAGCAGATGTCCACTCCCTTCGGACCAAGATTTGTTCTGGAGTTGCTGCAGACCTTTCTAATCGTCGTGAATTGGCATAAAAGGATGTGGGCATAACCTTGATAGGCTCGTAACCGCTCAGATGCCAGCAGAGCCTAACACAGACTGAGTAATCGTCACCCGATATTATGGGCCAACAGGTCAACAACAAAGCAACATCTCAGAGAAAGTTTCCTTGACCTAATAGATAATTAAATGCACGCAATATAATAGTGGGCAAGCCATTTTGACCAAGTGGACAACTGACTAGTGCACAATGCTCCAAGACTGCAAGAAGAGAGATTGATCATGTCCGGTTAATGTCCTTCCGATTCCAACAGAGCGCGTTTGTACTGGAAGAACATCCCGCTTAGGTCGGGTAATATACGAGTATTTATCAGGTTCTGAGCGTTGGCATGGACAAGTTGTTGTTCGAATCCTCTTGAATATGTCTTGTTCACCAGCTAGCTGAGCAAGTCATCCAAAGTCATAGTCATCCTAGCAAGAAACCGACTCATAGCAACTGGATAGTTGGACAAATCTGGAATTTTCCAACTATCCACACATTCAGGCTTGATCTTCCAGATCACCACAAGGAATGCATCAAGGCGTTTTCAAAGGAATTGAGGACTTTGTGGAAAAGTTCAAGTTGAATTGCGATGAGCTGACAAATACTAAGCGCTAAGCAGCCAAGCCGGCAAAAATGCGCTCCTGATCGGCTTACCAGATACGCATCAAAACGATTGGCTCAATCTCGACGTCATATCTGATGCTAGTGTATTTCTCAAATTCCATTTCGGTTCCCAGAAAACGTCGACGGAGAAATATCACCATGATAGATACTCCTGTCAGGATTTTTCCAGTCTACGAGGATTATTTCGGTGCGAATTTCGCGACTCCATCCCACCCACATATACGCTCCCATAATTTTTTGAACACCGTACTCAAGTATCAGATAACAGTAAGGGACTTCCTAAATGTATCTCGATTCAAATGATGGCCTACGCGCCACACATCAATCGCACACAACATACCTCCATATGCCGGATCCCTCCCTCGTACACAACCGTACCAATCGGTGTATCTCAGTGGCGTTGTCAACGTAGTGAATAATATATTTTGAATATCTCATTTTTCCTAGGCATATGATGGAACTGCATACTGTTCAAAGGACGAAAGCTTGAATATCTCAAGCACTCGAATTGATTTAATTCGGGGTGTCAAGTGATCTTGAGAGGACCGTTAAAAAACGTTAACGTTGGTGTTGATTTCCTGCTCCCTGCACCGCGTTACGCGTTACAAGCGACGTGCCTTTGTCAAGGTCTTTTTGACCGTATATACCCATTAGCTACCGCTCTGGCACCTGCCCAGAGTAATTGGCTATAGCCGCTGTGGAGATATGATGATACCGATGTGTTCGAAGGCTTTTGCACCGACGCATCCAGTACGCATCAGAATGTGCGCCAAAATGCGCGCTAACCTCAATTAGACGCTTGCCGTGTGATTTGCTTGGAAGGCTTACAATTAAATCGCAGTCAGGTTCAAATGTGAAGTTAGTCCGTCCTCGATGTCGTACGTTGCGTATGCTCAGAGGTGCCGTGTGTACATGTTCTGTTCACCGGTCCCGTGTAGTTCGGGTTACAAAGAACAGCTTTTCATTTCTACCATTGCGGTAGTTAGGCAGAACATGCGTGCGGCCGCTTGGGCATGCGCCCCTATGTGCCCTCATCGCCTCAGTTGGGGTACATATGAATGTTTTTCTTCTACAGCCATACATGCAACGAGATAGATTTTGTAAAATTGTCAGAGATGGACGGTGTTATCATCGAGTTTTGCTCGAGGCATGGCGAGTTGCGATGCGACGTACGCAACATCTAGACGCCTCGGTTCCATTCAAAGTTGCACAACAATTCAATATTCAATCGGCGAACGCGTGTGTGTGGTAAGAGATATCCGATACACAAAGGAGCCGCCCGTTCCACAAAAATCAACGCGTCCGAGAGGCGATGACACCTGTTCGAATTCACCAGAGATCCCTCCGGGCGCCCAATTTACCTTTAACGAGTTAAAGTAGAATACGATCTCTGCGAGCTCGAGGATTACATTACCCGGACTACAAGGAAAGAAGCGCATCAAATACTGATACAAGAAGAGCGCGATTCCCAGAAGACGCGAAGGCGTCGAGGACCAGGTGGATCTGGTATTGTAGCAATAATTTTACCTGCGGGGAATCAACGAGCAGCAAACAAGATTTAGATTGCGTTCTAAAAATAAATCGCGTTGACGCCGACTCAAAATGGCATGCAAGCTTGCTGGCGTAACGAAAGAAACAATTATTAGCGAGACCTTTCGTTGTCCAAAAACACTGAGGACTATAGTTGAGGGGGAGCTCTAAGTTTGGGTGCGGCCGGATAACAAGCAGCGTAAATTCTAACCTCAAGCCAAGGTACACAATGTCCCATCGAGCCTGATCCCAGCTTAATACATGTGGGCTGTGGGCGCACATTCATCAATCAATGCACTTGCGACCCCTCCTCGTGCACTTCCGAGTGACAAGAGCAAAATCTGAAAAGATCATGGACAGTCTAAACAGATCCCGGCGTTTGAAAAGCACGGGAAGGGACAGAACGTCGATGCAAGTATTTAGGAACTCGAAGCTCGGAAGACCGGCGACAGCGGTATAAAATGCCGCGCCGTCTTTGTGCGGATTCATTTGACGCCCAGATGCTCAGTGCTAAAGTAGTCGTTTCAGTCAATCTTTTAAGAAAACGCATAGGTATGCTCGCACCGCCAATACGTGCCTTCGAACATCCACCTATAGACATAGCAGGGACTTTCTACCATAATTCTTGCTGAGGTGAGCGCGAGACTATTGATATATAGGACATTTCAATCGGACTTACGCTTGACCTGACAAGTCGAACGTGACAATCCCGACAATGGGCTATGCATCCAGCACCTCAGCCTCCCCCAGAACGAGTCTCCATACTCTTCCACCAGCGGGATACTTCAGCCAGAGGTCAGAACGCGAATCTGAATGGCAAATTTCATCAGTTAGACCCTCAACTTTCAAGGCGCCTAATCTAGCAGTGGTACGAAACGCGTACTCACAGCCCTTGGTGATGTCGCCAGGAAAATCATGCGTTGGCTCATCAGTCCTCGAGGCTACGGCCGCTCAGTCAGCTACGTAAACTTAAAGCAAGGCGAAGACAACACAAGAGAACAGCAAGCAAACACGAAGCCGAAGGAGCGCCTGTGCTCGTGATGAGTGCTACGCGATCACGTGTGTGTTGAACGAAGGGCGGAGCGATTTCCGTAATTTTCATTTTCCATTCTTCTGTGCGTTACCCCCTTGTTCATCTCCCAACGTCCTCCTTCAATTCATCGTCACTCCTTGTTCACGCCTTCCTCGACTTCAATTCTCTTTTTTTCTATATCTTTGGATCGACACGACGGATATACGAGCTGAAACGAACACCGATATAAGCAGGACGCTACCCACTTCAGGACAAGGGTATACGAACATCCACCACTGGACACATACATAAATAGAAACTATAATACGACTACGGCCTTTTGGAGTCATCACAAAACACAAAAATGACCACCTCACCACCTCCTTTCCTCGAGAACTACGACTCACTTGACATCATTGGGAATGGCTCATTTGGCATTATTCGCAAAGTTCGACGGAAGTCAGACGGCCTAGTGAGTCTATTCTCTTGCATGAAATAAGGTCTATATGAACTGTGAGACCGCAGATCTTTGCGCGGAAAGAACTCAACTTCGAGCGTATGACGGAACGGGACAGGAAGCAGATCGTTGCAGAAGTGTCAGTCACAGTCTATTTCCAAGCCCTCATTTACTGAAGAATCATGTTCACAGAAATATTCTTAAAGACCTTCACCATGACCACATCGTGCGCTATCACGACCGTTTCGTTGATCGTGACGCTGGCATCCTCTACATTCTCATGGAGTACTGTGGTGGCGGCGACCTCTCCACCGTCATAAAACACGCATCGCGCTCCGGTCGTCCAATACCAGAGGACACAATATGGGGTTATTTTTATCAAATTCTGCATGCTCTGCAGCATTGTCATCACCCTAATGGCCACGCGCGATCCAGTAGCGGCAATACGGTTGACTTCGGACAGCAGAACGGAGGTGGAGGACGCAGGCCACAAATTCTGCATAGAGATTTGAAGCCCGATAATGGTGAGTGCCTTGCTCTTTGTCGCCATAATATCAACATGCTGACACGTGTATAGTCTTTTTGGACGAGAATAACACCGTAAAGCTTGGCGATTTCGGACTTTCTAAAGCTCTTCCTCAAGCCAGTTTTGCGAATACATATGTCGGCGTATGCCTCCTTTGTCAGGCTTGAGTTACTTACAAACTGATGGCCTTCACCCATAGACGCCATATTATATGTCCCCTGAGCTTATGCAAGAAAAAGCATACGACTCAAAATCTGATATCTGGTCGCTTGGATGCCTCATCTACGAGCTCTGCGCTCTTAAGCCACCATTTCACGAGGCAAAAACACACAGTGAGCTGAGTATATTCATTAGGTGAGTTCATTCGACCATATTTCTCGTTGGCATCCACTCTTCTACTTCCAGGACTGAAAATGAGATTATAGAAATGGACGAATTCCACCACTACCGCGCGGTTACTCACAGGCCCTCGCGTCGGTCATAAAGTCAATGCTAAACCTCAACGTATGAGTCCATTATCTGCAATCGACTGGCAATTTGAGATTGACCGACTACTCTAACAACAGCCAGCAATGCGCCCGTCGGCCGCCCAACTCCTTCAACACGAGCGTCTTGAACTTGTTAGCAAAGTCCAGGAAGCCGAGAAAATGCTGACAGTGGTGAAGAACCATCGTGCCACTGTTGCTGCCAAAGAACGCGAAGTCTTACAACGCGAGACCGCTCTCCTCGAAAATCAACAACGCCTCCACTCCGTCCTTACAGAGAAGGAGCAGCAGATTGCACATCTCCAACAACTTCTCACCCAGGCCCAGGCCCAACCTCCAACAACCAGCTTGTCCCCTTCTGACCCACACCTACAAGCGCTCATTAAAGCTGCCGTATCTGCTCGCGAAACGGAGCTACGGACGCTTGTCATGGAGCGCGAAGCGGAGGTTGCACGTGCGATTGCATTGAGGGAAGAAGAAATTATGGAGGCCGTACGGAAGAGGGAAGAGGACGTAATGGAAGCTGTGCGCGCTCGAGAGGCGGAGATGGAGGAGTTCCTCCGTATCAGACAGCAGGAGTTAGAGGAAGGACTAAGGTCAATGGAAGAGAATGCGAGAAACAGGGAGCGAGAGGTTGAGGAAGCAGTCAGGAAGAGGGAGCAGGAGTTAATGGCTGTTGAGGAAGAACTAAACCAACGAGAGGAAGAAATCAAAAGAGAAGAAATGAAGCTGACCGATACGAAGAAAGAAATGGAGGTGGTGTTCAAGAAAGTACAGAGCGGTACCAACGCACGAGGTATATTTTTAATTACCGCATTTCTTGACTGTGCGTTATCTAATAATTGTTATCCAGGTCGTAAAGAAAAGAACCCTTTGGAAGAGGTGAAGAATGTCCTAGAGCCACTCGCTCGGAAAACTCAGCAGAATAACCACACCCAAACGAGAACACGGCGGCCGACCGCATCGTCAACTACCTCCACTACATCCACCGCCCCATCGCCCCCATCGTCAGCCTCGCACTCACCAACTCCTCAACAAACTTCATTCCCTGCCCTCTCCAACCCTCTCCATGCTCCTTTAGTTACCCCTGCTGCAACCCGTCGCCCCCCTGCTGGATGGCCGCCCATGAGTGCGATGAAAGGGGTCGTGCTTACAGCAACAGGAGAGCCCATTGCTACCCCCATGATTGGTCAAGGAGGGCTGTTTAAAGGCGGCCTGATACAAACGCCTATGGCTAATGGTGGAAGCCATGCACAAATTCCCTTTACGACGCCACGCCCCAAGCCTGTCGAGCTCGCAGCATTGTTTGAGAAGAGTCCAAGGGTTGGACTTAATTTTGGACGCATCTTTGACTTCGAGGAGGGGGCGACCATCTCTGGGAATAAAGAGACGGGTCAAGGGCAAGAAAGCAAAAAGGGCGTAGTAGAGGAAGAGGAAGAGGAAGAACCATTACCACCCAGCCCAAGCTTACGCACGCAAAGAGAGAAGACGCTGAGCAAGTCGAAGAGGGTGGGAGAGAAGGACAAGAACTGCGATGATGTTTCTGCGTCGGCCGCGCCTAGTCATCATACACAACCCCTCGGACCACCGCCGCCCCCAACACGAATTCGCCGACCTTCCATACGCACTTCTGGTAGGTCAACGAACGGGAAACCGGCATCGTCGATGGCGGCGGTAGCGGCAGCCGACGCAGCGCGAGAACAGCATCCCCAACAGCAACAGCACTCATTGCAGGCGAAACCTCTTCCACATCCCCACTTAAAGCCGTCAACGAGTAATAACAATCTCCGGTCCGCTGCCTCATCTTCAGCTGTCGCCTCTGGCAGTGGTAGCACGGCTTCAATTACTCATGTCCCTTTTCCGGGCACGGGTCCAGTCCCTGAGTATGATCTTGCTGACGAAGAGAACCTCCCGAGTCCGTTCTTGAAACGCGGCGAGAGGGCAGATAAGGGCATAAGCCTCAAGGGAAATTCTATTGCCAACCCCACCTTCACTGCCTCTTCGAGCGCCAATGCCAACGGGACAGCTGGCAAGTCAGTTGCGGCCATCACCTCTTGTGCGAATTCCAACGCGAACGCGAATATGGCGTCTACGGACAGCTCGTCGACGAAGGCAAAGCGTCGTGCGAGCAGCGGTCTGCTGTTGCGTGCAGTTGCCGCTGCAAACAATGCTGGCCGGCGTCAAGGGTACGCGGCTGCTCAGACTGACGTCAATCAGGGCGCTAGTGTTGCAGAGCAAGAGAGCGCCGCTGCAGATCCTAGTGCAAGGCCATCGTTAGCCAGTGCGCGTAAGGCAAGCGAAGACGCTCGGAAGGCTCTGTTGAGGCCTTGAATAATTGATTTTTCCTCTAGTATTAGCTTGGCTTATTTTCTCTCTTTTCTTCAGTATTTGTGGTTATGATGTTTTACTTTTGTTCTCATATTTTGTTCTTCTCAACACACTTATTTTCATCTTCCTGCATACTTACGCCTCTCTCAATTCCCTGTTGTACCCTTACCACGCGCTGCATCTTTCTCTGCCTGTGATTTCAAGCGTGTTTGTATACTTAAATATCTCTAAATTCGGCAATGGATACCTTGTCAACTCTCTTCGTCAATCGGCATAAGCAATGATGATGGGCAGACAAATGGAATCGAAGAACCGAATAAGAGTATCCATCCAAGGTGTATCTCTCTTGAGATTGTAGCTTAGGTCCAACCTGTCTTGAATGAGCCAAGCCGAAGAGCCGTTTATATGACCCGAATTGGAAAGAAGCGCCCAAAAATGATAACGCGACCTGCTCTTCAAGGAGGGCGGTTCTCGAAAGACGCGGAAGCCTCATGGTGTCGTATACGACAAGGTTGCTGGATCTGGCGCTGCTGTAATAAATCTCGCCTGCGGTGAATCAACGAGCGGTAAACAAGATTCGGATTATGGTCTATTTTTAGACCGCATTGACGCCTGCCAGAGAGGTAGCCAGACACCTTTCAGCTGTAAAGTGGCACCGGAAGGTGAGGCAGCGATTGAAAATGAGTAAAAAGATGTATGTATACGCCGCTAATGTAATCTCACAATGTCCAGGCTACTCTCGTCATCCAATTAAATGTTACAAACTATGCGCCGCCAGATAAAACGTCTCGAACTAACCCCACCCCCTCTTGCGAGCAACAAAAAATCAGATATATATTTAAGCTTCTGAGTGTATATTACACCACGAGGATCCCCGAGAATTTAGGATATCTCCAGGCGCATTTATCCTAAATGCGCCCCGACTGGCAGCGAAAGGTACAAATTCAGATACTGTCTGTCCCAAAATGAATGGTGGTGAGGTGCATCCTCGTGCATTTCCGAGCGACAAGAGTAAGATCCAGCAAGATTGCAGGCCGACTGACTAGATTGCAGCATTTGGAGAAGCGCGGGATGGGATTGACAGGACGTTGATGCAAGTACTGCAGAACTCGAAGCTCGGCCAACCTGTGTCAACTGTAATTCGAGATATTCGCTCAGATTCATGATCTGAATTTGAACAATCATAAGATAAAGACTGCGTCCTGCTGATTTATTACTTAGTAAGTTTGCAAGGATATAAATATTGATGGTTTGGGCCTTAGTAAACCTTTTCTCCTAATGAATTGCAACATATGACCCCACATGCAATGAGCGCTCGTCATGGTGAGGATTTGTGGAGGAAACAATCTGGTTTCCAAACATGTCGTCAAAGAAAATAGCTCCGACTCGAGCGCTGGATAGAAGAGCTTTGGAAGAGCCCCAAGTGGGACTGCGCAAAATAGTAAACAGTTGAACCAAAACATATTACTAGGCAGCATGGCATAGCGACGGCGCACCGAAGAAGACCCCGAGCGTGTGGCTGCTTGAACAAATGAATGAGCCTTCGCAGAGGTGATGTTATGAAATTCTAGCTGTTTCGAGTGTTGAGCACAACACGATGTGATAGACGGTAAAAACGGTACCCGTACATGCGCAGGCGCGTCTGTCAATACTTAACGCGTCGCGCGCTACTTCGCCGCAGGGCAATTCTCTGCGGCCTCCGGATGAGACGAGTCTATTCAACTGGACGCGAACGTCCAACAAAAATATGGTCGTCAAATACCTGGATATAAAGATAATCTAAAAATGTCAAATGATTCTGCGCATGCAGCATATGCAGACCCACGCGTCACATCAGTTGTATTATTACCGCCGACGCGCCCATCCATCATCGTCGTCGTCGCTGCCTCGAGGCAGACACGGATGATCCTGCCGCCGCTGTTACCTGCATTAAATAAGTGCTAGCTACGCGACCAGTCTCCGGTTGGGGAATTGACACCAAACCAGCACCAAAACACTTGCAAGTTACCCGTAGCTCACCTACACAATTTTTACTCACCGCCGCGGCGCGTTTTCATCGGTGAATATTCCAGGATATTTACGTAGAGAGCTGACGACGCGTAGTCTGCGCAACGGTGAATGGATGAGCAATCCCGGAGACTCGAGTTGGCAAAAAATAGCGAGCAAATGGCGTAAAGTGTTCATTTCAGAGAATTCACCGGTGAATTCACCGTCACTCTCCCCAAGGCGTCCCGTGGGCCCCGACCAACGTCGCAGGTAATTTGTTGATGCCGATCCTACAGGTTGAATGCAAGTTCCTCCATAAAGCAACTCGGGCATTCCAAAACTCTAAATATTCCCCCAGTTGGTCTGAATGTTATCTGGGCATGAACTAGATTAGATAGATACGGCACAGGAGAGCCATGTCATTGACATACATATCTCTAGAGCGCTCGGGGCACACGCGCCTCAAAGCCATCATCCATCCATACCAATAAGCATCGTTTCGCACGCGGAGACGATAGATTGGGGTGTCATTCATTCCGGATTCGTGCCACAGGCCCCGGCAGGTCAGGGCCATCTGGATGGATCCCAAGTCGGGTCGGCATCACCATTGTCATCATCGGACGTGATTCGACAATAAAATGCAATACTCAACTGGGAACTTCCACACGTTCAGGATCGTCGTCGTCATCCCCTCTAGGCTCTGAGAAGTGATTGGAGTCGACTGATATTGTGATTTGTATCCAGTAGTCATTTCGTGGGCAGCATCATCCAAGACGATGACTGACTTGGACTTGTACATGCTTAGGACGGCAGGCAAAAGTGAAGTAGTTCACATTCACATTCACATTCGCCTCGATAATCAGAAACCCGAAGCGCTAGCCGGGGACGTAAGATGATTGGATCCTAACGAGGTTATACCCAGGTCAGTCTAATCCAGATGGACGATTAGAGGTCACTTATTGATAGCAATGGAATTGATTATCGCACTCACATTGTCAAATCGTCGCCGCCGCCGCACTGCAGGCTGCGTAACCCCAACCCCCGGTGGGGAGACGTAAACGTGTAACCCCATACGGGGGTTAGGTGTTAGTTGGGTTTATGCCTCCTTCCATTTATCCCGGAGAACAATAGCGAACGCAAGGCATCACGTATGATGCAGTTTTCGCGCGTCTAAAGCTTCCAGGTCGCTTCCAGCCCCAACCGCGCACGGTATCCAATACGCAATTGTGCAGGGTCCTTGTCGCTAAATATTACTAAAGAAGGCTGAGAGTAATTAGGATCGGGCATTGTGGGTATGGAAATGTGAAGGAATTTGCGCACGGTGCTTTACATATCAGGAATGAGGGCGGGATCCGTGTACGCGAGAGATCAAGAGAAGGGGCGTGTAGAGAACGCTCAAGAACAATGCGTCGGTGGATGTCGGGATTTGTCGGTGGATAATGTGGGTTGCGGAGAAGATGGCGCGTATCTGCATGCATGGTGACTCACAAATGCCCGTACCCAGCGTGTTGGATATCGCTTTGCAATTGCGCGTAAAGGAATACGTGTACATGCACGATGCGCGTGTGTGCGATGCGGTTGCGAGGATGATGTTGATGATGATGGTTCGAAAAATCAAATTTGAGTTGGTGAAAGAAAGAAAAAAAGAACAAAGGGAACAAAAAGAAAAGGTTGTTCCCGTCGATTCCTCGCGCACCCACAGTCCAACACAATTTCGCGAACAAAGGGAACGTTGACGCGCCGAGTCATACCGGCACCGATATCAATAATGATTTGATGCGCTGATGCGCCACGGCCGATGCCGCGCGGTGTGGATCCCAAAGAACAAGAACGCATGAGAAAAACACGCTGCGAGGAATTTGGTATTTTCATCGCGTATACTGTGTGGGCCGTGCAGGTTGATTTGTGGGTTGAATGCTGGATGGGCTAAGCGTCGGATGTATGTGTGTGTGTTTTTTTGAGAAAACAAGAAATCGTCTTTTGTTTTACGTTTTATGTTTTTCATCACCTCGAGGCTTGAGCTTGAGGCACCGATGTCACGGTGGAGTGTATTCCCATCGCAATCGTACTAAAATTCTAGCTCTACCTTTCACGGCTAGTTCGAGTCAGATAACTCTATTTCAATTATTTATTGTGGGGAGCCGAGAAGTTGCTATGAGGCTCTTTTTACGCTATTGAATGCCGACTCCGAATTAGTGTATGTCGGCGCGCTCTGGGCGTTTGCGTGTGTATTTTGGCCACGGGTTGTGTGGCGCAGGTGGAGGAAAGGAAAGCCTATGCGCAATATTTCTCGAGTGTTCTTGAATGAATATTCGTGGGTATCCATGAACGCGTCGCTAGCGTACCACTAGCAAAAAAACGCGTCGGCGATTCACAATCCAATAGACCGACTCAGCAACAATGGTACCACTACAATCATGCGATAGTAGTCGTCGCAGTTGGTTGCAGGCAGCCCAGCAGGGGAGTAGAGCAGACAAAGAAAGGCTTATTACCCTCTATGAACCTCAGAAGCACCCCCTCCGGGATCCATTCGAGAAGTCCTGTCATTTCGTCTTAATTTGATGGGGCTGTATCTGAGTATCTCTTCGTGCAGCGTGCAGCGTGCATCCTCATAGGCATAGGTATAGTGTTAGATCTCGTAGAAGCTCGTAGAAATAGAAGTAGAGGTGTTGATAGCCTGTGTTTTCCCGACGCGCCCGCCCAGATTAATGCGCGTTCTTAATTCAGATTGAGGCAGATTCGGTACTGCGCACGTACGCCAGTTGAGGCATGCGCGTCATTGGCGCGTTCGATCTGCAGGACTGTCCAGCCAGTTGCGAGTGGGCGCTCGGCCTCCGAATGCTCAACAAGATTACTCTACACGGATGTCCGGAACAGTCATAGAGAAGAGTCCAAGCAAAAGTCGTCCATATTCCGTCCTCCATCCCTCATTTCCACAAAAACGAATGGCGTGCTCGCGTTCCGCCTCCGCGCTCATTGGACGCTCAGCGATCAGCCAATGTGTTGAACCCAATCCCAGGTCGGCACCAATGAAATAAACATCTGCAAGAGTCTCGACTCAACCAACACGCATCGATCGCCTTTTGTATTAGAGCAGTAGAGAGAGGGAGCGGGGCCGCCGAGCGGCGGCGGTTAACCTGCTTCCGTTGACAGTAGTAAGCAACTGAATAGAGAGCGATACCTATTGCGCGTTTCATTGGACGAGAGCGCAGAGAGCGAGAGGGAGGGCGGGTGTGTATGTCATGGCGCACGTCATTTCGGATGGTTCGTAGTGATGTAGCCGATTCTAGTTAAGTTGGGCTAGGATGGTGGTATGGAGAGAGGTCTGGAGGCTCGCGGCGAGTCAAGGTCGGTCGATCGAGATGGGGCGGGTGCGCGGGCATGAATGGTTGTTTTGTATTGGGATTGGGGAACGTTCATTTAATGATAAGCAGTTTATTTTGATGATGATTTGCAATGTGGGGAGTTTGTGTGTATTGTGTAGGTATGGGATAGGCATTCTGGATTGCAAGAACGATTTCGATCGTTCTTGGAGAGTATGTGAACGTTGAATTAAATAACGATAACGATAAGGGGTTGTTCTGGGAATTGTAGGATGTGGCTTTTTCTGCGAGAAAACATGGGCGGGACTGGGTGAGACTTTGAGAAGCGTTTAGCGCCTGTTATTCGTGATCGTGATCATTTCTGTGTATGTGCAAAGGAAACGGATGTGGATAAGAGTTAACGTCGAGTTTGAACATGTCGGCTGAATTGGCGAGCGTGCGGCGTGCGCTGCGCAGAAGCTGGGGTAAGCGATGAAATGACAATTAATATTATGCGTTATGGTAAATTCCCATATGAGTAAAAGAGGGGAGGGTGTATGGGCGCGCGGTTGCGAGGGAGGGCGCCTCGAGGAGGGGGCGTGGCGCGGGCGCGGTGATACGTTCTCGGTAGAGGCAGCTACGATGAGGACGGAGGAGCAATGGGGACAGATCTCCAAAAGTGGAGATGGGGCGGTCTGACAACCGGAATCTTGATCGGGATAGATCTGAGATCGGGGGCAATCTCAGGAACCCTAATTGAGAATAATAGTTATAAGAGCGGTGGCCTTGTTCGAGTTGAGCAGCACCCAGCATGGACGTCCCTTTCACCATGTTCCACTCACACTCCCCCTACAGCCCCTTCTTCACTTCCGGCCTCCTCTCCGCCCGCGTCCCCGACGTCCCCACCAGCCCCCGCCGCGGCAGTCTCCCCACAGACGCACCCGCCGCCCCACGAGAGGAGGACGTGTCTGCGTTCTACTTTACCCTCCAGTCGAGACGCGACGAGGACGAGTTCCGCTCCTTCCTCTCCCTCGACCTCGCAGAGTCCCAGTCCATGCGCTCTGCCAGTCTCAAGCGCAAGGCCTCCGCCAGCACCGGACGCACTGGCCGCTCCGTCCGCACCCTCTCCAAGCCCAGCGAAAACTTGTTCCGTTTTCCGTATGCAGCCTCTTCTTTGTTTTCCTTTCGGCCTCTGTGCTCATGCTTTGTGTAGACGCATTTCGGAGGTGCCCTTGCCCTCTCCGGCCCCGGCCTCTGCGCCGCTGCGTATGCGGTTTTCGCGCGACTCGCTGCGCACGATTCCCTCTCCCAAGCCAGCGCCGTCCATCACGCTGCCCGACCTACCCAAGGTCGCCCAGTCGCCGCCCAGACTGCCGTCTATCCAACTCACGCCCTCTCTCGACTTTTCCTTCCCCGCTGTGCCCACCCACACCCCGACGCCACCCCGTGACGTCGCCCGTCTGCGTCTCAACCTCAACACCAATTTGAATCACCGCGTGTCTGTCGCCACCAAGGCGTCGTCCTCCACCGTCTCTACCCGTGCTCGCAAGTACAACCGTTCAGAGGCCCTCGCCCGCCTCGAGGGTCGTTCCCGCCCCGCCACTGCCCCACTCCCACCCCCATCCCGCATTCACGCCCGCCCGCTTCCTACCCCACCCGCACTCTCCTCATCTGCCTCTGCTAAACGCAACTTTATGAGCATGAGCGACGACGAGGACTCATCCGATGACTCGGACGCAGACGGTGACAACATCGACGACGACCTGTCCGACCTCGACAGCCTCGACTTTCCTGATGTCGCTCTCCTCGACCCGTCCATGGAACCAGAGGACATGGTTCTCCCACTGCCAGCCCCTTCGCCTTCCTTTCTCCAGGCCCCACGCTCTGCTCCACTCCCCCCTCGCAGCCCCTACTCGCCCTTTCCTGCCGCTCTTCACCCACGCCGTCCTGCGCCCCAACGGTCGTCGACGGCGGGGTCGGATGTCCGTGCGGGCATTGCGAAGGACTGGTTTCCGCTGAGGAGCTTCATTGACCTGCACGGCGAGTCCACAAACCCTACGCCTATCGTGCTGGCCAGTCCCACGACCACCGCCAGCACCAGTACAAGCAGCAGCCTGGAGCGCGGACCGGCCGGTGCCTTGCGCGCTGAGGGCCGTCGACGCGTATATGGCGCCCACAAGGACAACAGGGAGGGTCGGAGTAGTGGGAGCGCTGGGTGGACCTGGCGCAGTTTCATCGAGGTGGCGAATGTGTCGTAGACACCACCCCTTTTGCGGAGATATGCATTGCATTCGCGTTTCCTGTCATTGACAGGCCTTAATCGTGCTCATAGCACCATTGCACACTGGCTCAGAGCATCCTTGGGATCGCCGCTCTCTTGCCTTTAACGCACACGGATGCCGCTGGTTTTCATTCAACCCATCATGTCATTCTTGTCCCATACAACTTTCACTCGCCTTGCATCACCACCATTATACAATATGCTCTGCTCGAATAATCCCGGCCTCATGTCCAACATCTTCTTCGTTTTGTCATCTGTCTCCATCCGTGTGTGTTCAATAATCAATCCTTTTTCATCCATCATTCTTTGTCCACTAGCATTTCCTTCCCTTGTCGTATTTTATTTTTGGTCTTTTTCCTTCTTTTCATTCCATGTCCCATACCATCTCTCTTTCTCTCTGGCAACAACTCACTCAGCAACATCAATTCAGACTCTGCACAATTCTTGTACACAACCAATACGCTCACGCTCTCTTGTCGTATATATACAACCACACACACAATCCTACGAAAAACCAGCCCGCTTGCTCGGTGCACACGATTCCTTTATCCTCCCCCTTACCTTGTCTTCCATGCTTTGTACCAACCCATCAGTCACTTACTTAACATATCCACTCTTTAAACACCCCCCTCTTTTATTTTTGTACGCATACATAAAATTCCTCAACCTTTCCTGCTCCGAGAGCTCGTGGGTGTCTTATCGTTATTCTTTCTACTTTCTGCATATAGCTGAACTCTGATTTAGAGTGCTTGTTATTTGGCTCGCTTTTTTTGCGTTTCATTCGTACATAGTATTATACAGTACAAAATGACTTCACCGCCGCCGTCGTCGTCGTCGTCGTTAGGCGGTGCGTCACCTCAAAAAGAATATAAAATTGCTTTTTTGCAAGCTTGTAGTGTGTATGGGACTTGAGAAGAAGGCTGTCTAAAAGCGAGGACAGAAATCCTTGCACCGTCACGCCGAAGTCTGGAACGAGCTATTGCTCGTGGCCGGCTTCAAACAAAGGCTCCACCAAAAAAAAAAAAACA
>MU155343.1:0-59465 GCA_015484465.1 Pholiota conissans
GCCAACCGAGGCCCGTGGGGTTGAGGAACGCAGTCGCTGAGCGAGAAACCCTAGGTTAGGGCTCACTCTGCGGAGTTTCCTTCTCTTTCGCGCGCAGGGCGGAGTGTCAACCTTTATGCAAACAGCTGTAATGTCCAAGCATAGTTTTTGTTGTTAAAGACGACGCTTCGCTTTGATATTTGCAGGAAATGAAGATTGAAACAAACCGCGTACTGTAACTAAAAGTAATTATCCCGTTGCTCGTTTTCCTGACCTAAACGGACTTGAGATATAGGATGAAGATTATCCCTTCGATATCCATCCCCACCAAAATCGTCCGCCTGTCGCAGAGAAAGCAATCGCGTATTAGCCTTTCCATTCGAGCTGAGCAGGACCCCTGTATTGGGCGTAACATGCGGAACGAAATGGTTCTCAGAGACAACGCTCGCCGGCGAGTTGGTGATGAAGGCGCCGGCAATAGGAGAAAGCTTCGGATCGTCCCTTCGGATCCTAGTAGAAGGGGTTGCGAAAGGGTTGATGAGAGAGATGAAATGAACGTCCTGAGCGCTTTTGCCATGGCTCTGATTCTTGAGCGATATCTGGGGCGTCGAAAAGGGGTTCAACGTCGAGAGATCTGGAGAAGGCCCGTGGAACAGAGCAGGAGAGGGTGATACGGGGGAGTATGAAGACGTTTCCTTGCCACGGTAATATTGAAGCTTCTGGCGCTCGAGAAATTCCTTGTGAGTTGGGGTAGGCGAAGACGGCGGCGGCGGGAGGTGGAAAGGGACATATGTGGCGGCGCGTTCAGTAGTGTGAGCGAGAGGGAGCGAGCTGAGGCAGTGGTTGTCTGCATCAAACGGATGATCGGCAGCATGGACACCGAACGAGTTATCAGAGACGTTCAATGAGCATGGAGATATGGCTTCCTTGAAACCCGAATATCAGAGAGTATAAGAACAGATGACGGACGAAACTAACCTCGCTTTCGGATTGCGTCCTACGATGAGGAATAGCAAGTCTCCTCATCTCAACGATCGTCTTCTTGACCCATGGGCTCTCCGAACCGATATCACCCTCCAAAGCATTCCGCTTCGCATCGCCCGCCGCAGTCTTTCCTTTCTCCTCCCCAAAATGATATTTTCCAGCCCGAGCCCAATGGATGATACTAGGCTTCGTCGAGTTCAGTCGGACAGCTCCGATGCGTCTGGAGGCCCTATTGTCGGTTCCGTAGGATCGTAGTTTAGCGGAATAGCAGCACGTATACGTCATATACCCGATGACAGTCGACACAGCGAGGACAATGAAGGCGAGCGCGATGTAGGTCCAGATGCTGAGCTGATTGAAAGGCTTCGCATGAAGTACGATTTCAGTCGCGAGGAAAGTGCTAAGGTGGGTGGTGTTGGCCTGACGCGCGAGAAGGTCTCGAGGTTGGATATCCTGGACCTGGAAGCCTGGAACAGCCAGAAAGATGGAAGGAATCATCAGAGAGAAGGAGTGGCGTGCGTTTAGAAGTATGTTCGATGCGTAAAGAGAGTGGTGCGCATAGCCTTCGTTGAAGTGGCGAAGGAAGAAAAGATACAGCCCAAAAGTCCTCGATTTTGGGACTGAGTGGCTTGCGCGTTACTTCAAGCTGGAACTGGGCGGCTGACCGACAGTAGGAAGCGTTTTGCTAAAAACCCGTATTCGCACATAAGCCACAACTTGAAATCCCGACGGTTTTCAAGTCTAGCATTGTTGTAACGAGTGATGCGGGCTCTGAGGTTAAAGTAGGGGAAATGATTAGGTACTACCTGGTATTGTCCCCCTCAGCGTAAATTAATTTGAGTGAAACACCTGTCGAATTATGTCGGAAGCGACTGTAATGCTGGATATTGAATTATGAGGTAGCATAATGGATGGTGCGCAAAGGAGTGAGGTGACGTGGAAGGAAGGACTGCCAAAGCGGGCAAGATTTCGAGGCTGCCGGTAATTCCGAATTAATGTAATATATTGTTGTTTTTTCCTCGAATTATGAGGCAATATGGCCGAGTGGTCTAAGGCGCCAGAATCAGGCTTCATTTGGAGTAATCTGGTCCGAAAGGGCGAGGGTTCGAATCCCTCTGTTGTCATATATTTTATATTTCATTCCAGTATTGTACTTTTAAAAAAATTCTATACGTATGTATACAGATAACCTGTGACTTGGAAGTTAATTAAAACATAGTTAGAACGCGTGGCCAACCAACGTCTTGGGCCTTTATCAGATTCATAATTAAACGACATCGAACGTGGGTCAAACAATTCAAGATATTTAGGTAAGTCACTCTCATGGCAATGCCAGGTAGAAGGTTCCTACTACTGCCTACTCAACTCATCCGGTGCTCTAGTCAATCGCCGATACGATCTATGTCGACTTTCAACTTCACAGATTACGTTGAGCAATGCTTATCCACATCCGATGGCAACAGATCTACCGACTTTAGAGTTGAGGTTCTAACTGGAGGACTAACAAATCACACTGCCCGAACGACTTTTACGCAGCCCATCTCGTCAATCGGAGCGCGAGTGCTAGAAAGAAATGGTGCGCCATACAACCTGAAGAGTATTGTGCTCAAGCATGCACCTCCCCATATGGCCGTTGATCCCAGTCGACCGATGTCAGTGGATCGGCAGCTCGTGGAGAAGAGAGCTTTCCAGATCCTCGCAGGTGAGGACGCTGACTTTCCCGACACGAAACAAATAGGGCGCGGTGAAGGCGATGCGAGAGTGCACATTCCCAAGTTGATATGGCATGACGAGGACACCAACGTGCTATGGATCGAGGATCTGGGAAATCTGAAGACATTATCGGAAATATTACTCGCGGAAGAAGATACCGGTTTGGAGGCAAATATACTTAAGGTTGGAGCCGAGCTTGGTACCTTTCTTTTCGAGTTCTTTAACACCACTACCAACCCTCCGCCAAGTTTCATCGCTTACATGACAAAGGTCTCCGATCGAAGTGGAATATACGACTATCTCGCCGATGTGGTGTTGAAGAATCTCGAAGGGGCAGGGGTAGGCGATGCGAAGGAGCTCTCTGAACGCGTACGAAATTTCTTCGACGAAACCGATACTGCCGATCTCGTGAAGTGTCTGGGTATGGTGGATTTCTGGCCAGAAAACGTACTCGTCAACTTGGGAGAAAACGGAAAAGTAGATTCAACGAGCTGCGGATTGGTGGATTGGGAATATTTTGGCGTCTCCGATGCACCAAGCGAGTTCGGCATGTTTCGTGAGCGACCTTTTGAAGCGGTTTCTGGTTCAACGGCTTGACTTTTCATGACAGTCGCACATCTACATATTCACATGCTGAACACAACAACGTCAGCCACAGCAAAACTTCGTATCAAGAAATTTACAGACGTCTGGTTGAGGGCCTACACCACCGCTAGGACGAAGAGTGAACACAATTCGAATTGGAAACCATCGAATGGTTTTATTCGGCGCTTACTATTGGCACATGGTCGCGATCTTGTGCGCGGAGTGAAGTTATATGGAGGAAAACTGGATGAAGTTGCGAAACAACGATTACTCGACGCTGGATCAAGGAGTCTGAAGGCAGCGGGGGCGTCCAGCAGTAGCGTTGACCTGAACTTCCTACAGCAGGACGGGGATGAGGAGTATTTAAAGGATATCTGGGAAGGTGTATCTATTTTAGTTTGATTGCATACCAGACGTTGTTTTTAGACGCACCTAAGTCTGGAAGGTGCGGGCTAATCGTTATCTTGCTATCTCATTGTATATGGAACACAGGTGACAGCCTCAAAGCTTCTGTTGCGGTAACGAGGCCTGTGCTTAAAAATCCTTTGAAACTGACTCACAATGAACGGCCATCATTAAATTCAAGACAATTTGCTCAGAAAAACTGCCACCAAAAATTGTTTCTTAAGCCCATTGTCACCAACCATAAAGCAAAGATGTCATCTTTCGATTTCACCGATTATCTCCAGCAGAGACTGAGTACAAGTACAAAGATCAATTTCACAGTAGAAGTGCTCACAGGAGGCCTCACAAACCACACCGCGCGAGTAACTTTCCCGGAATCGATTTCAGCTCTCGGAACGAAAGCACTCGCTAGAAACGGAGTCCCATACAGTCTGAAAAGCGTCATCGTAAAGCATGCTCCGCCACATTTTGCTGCAGATCCAACTTCGCCGATGTCAATCAAGAGACAGATTGTGGAGAAGAGAGCTCTCCAGATTCTCGCAGGAGAAGACGAAGAATTTCCCGAAATGAAGCGTTTTGTGCAAAATGTCGACCCAGAAAAACCCGTGCGGATCCCCAGATTGATATGGCACGATGAAGATGCGAACGTGCTATGGATCGAGGACCTAGGAAAAATGCGAACATTGTCCGAAGCATTGTTCGCTAAACAAAGCCCAGACGACAATGTGGACGATGTGGCAGCTGGGCTGGGTGCTTATCTTTTTGAATTTTACAATGTGACGTCGGATCCACCATCAAGCTTTATCGCGTACATGGCCAACCTTTCCGATTTAAGCGGGATACGCCAATATCTCGTCAATATGGTGTTGACGAATCTGAGCGGTGCTGGGTTGGAGGATGCCACGATATTCTCTGAGCGAGTGCGCACTGCGCTCGAAGAATCGGACACTGCCAATCTTGACAGGTGCCTGGCCCGAGAATGTCCTAGTGGATTTTAGAGAAGCAGGAACGAACAAGATGAGATGCGGTTTGGTCGACTGGGAATACTTTGGCATGTCTGATGCACCTAGCGAGCTCGGCATGTTTTGTGAGTAGACCCCCTTAGAGCTACGCATCATCGCTAAACAATTAATTATGACCGCACCGGCTGCGCACCGCACACAGTGGCACATTTACACGTGCATATCTTGAACACGGCGAGACCGGAAACAGTAAGAAACCGAACCAAGCGCTTCACGAATGTCTGGTTAAGGGCTTATACTGGGGCATGGACGAAGAACAAAAACACCGATTGGAAAGCACCGAACAGTTTCGTAAAGCGTCTTCTTCTTTCGCATGGGCGTGAGCTTGTCGGAGGAGTAGATCTATACAGTGCGAAACTTGACGGTACCTCAAAGCACAGTTTACTTGTGGCCGGAGGTAGGAGCTTGAGGGCGGCTGGAGGCATTAATGCTGATATCGACTTGGGTATTCTGAAACAGGACCACGACAAGATGTATCTGAAAGATATCTGGGAGGGGTTATCCGTATTATTTTTAGTGTAATCGATGTACATTGTAATGATATGAATGGTGGAGACCCGCGTACTAGGATGGGTGGTATTTGTGCAATTCAGTTATTTTGATGTGGTCTGAGTGGGGCGTATGGCAGTATTAGGCGAATATAGGCAACAATGCAAGTCCCTGGCGCGAATGACTCGGAGTCAGACATTGTTCGTGGCGTTTGTCGTTGGAGAGCCACCTGCACGAAAAATGCAGACATGGTTAGAGATCCTTAGAGAAAAACAAGAATTTACACACGAGTATAGCCTCACGGGAAACGGTCCATGGTGTGGCATTCCCTATACCTTCTTGCCAGTTTCGCTTTGCCAATTAGAAATGGCCTCGTTAATCTTCCCCACTACGTCCTCTTTTGCGATGTTTTGGCCGAATGCGTCCACGAACTTCCCACTCGGGTCCATTAAGTAGATGAATATTGAATGATCCACGAGATAATCCCCTTTCGGATCCGCGGTGGGTGGCGTGGAGAAATACACGCGGTAAGCCTTGCATACGGCCTTAGTTTCGGCATACTCTCCAGTAAGCCCGACAAAGGATTGGTGAAAATCCTTTAGATACTCCGATATTTGTTGGGGCGAGTCACGAGCCGGGTCGACTGAAATGAACACTGGAAGGAAAATATCGCCATGCTCCTTTTCTAATGAAACATGAGCAGACTACTAGGAGTTAAGGTGATAGACACGCACGCAGATCATCCAAAGCAGAAGTCATCTTATCCAACTCTGCTGGGCAAATGTCCGGGCAGTTCGTGAAACCAAAATACACCATCGACCACTTGCCGAGAAGATTTGCTTCGGTAAATGGTTTTCCGTCCTGAGATACCAGAGAAAAAGGACCCCCGATATTCGGTCTTCCGTACGACTTCAGTCCACGTTCCTTTTCTGTTTGAAAACGAGGCTGAGCGTTCTGACGCCGAAATAGAAAAGTTGGTCCCCACCTCGCTCTTCGGCAAGCCGTGCTTTTTCTTGTTTGAAGTAATAGAACAATCCGACACCTGCAAGAATAAAAAGTACCGCCGACGTTGGAGTAAATGCCTGCATCTTGATCAGGCAAACCATTCCTAACTATAAACGCGTCAACTCACCCCGACAGAGTTGCGTTCGTTCAGTTGAACATAGCCCCGTTTTTGACAGATTCTCGGTTGGGATTCTTCATAGAGTGCTTTTCTACAAGTATTAGGTTGATAAAAAGGCCTTGCGGATGTATGGAGGGCTCTCCTTGACAGGGAGATTGTCTGTCTGGTGCAGCGACGTAGAGTTAGGGAAAACATGAGCCTAGGGTTGTCACAGTTGTCACGCGTTGGTCATCGCCTATCGGGTGTCACATGCTCCCCCCAACGCGTCTCGGCTTGTCTGGTTCTTTCTCCCAGCTCTCATCCTCCTATACCTTTTCAACCTCTTCCACCTGAAGTATGCATCCTGAATGGCGATGTTTACGACAAGTTGTGAGACTCAATGTCTATTCGACTCTCTGGGCCGCCTTAATGTCGCTCAGGGCAACGCGCATTACAGAATTCACTCAACTTGCATGGAGATTATCGTTGAGGCACGCTGAAACCTCGAGGTCAATCACCAGTTTTCATTCCGAGTAAAGCTTTATGATTTTCATTCAATCGCTCACGCTGCCATCTGCATTTTCCAGAATACAATAAAGTGAGTTTTCCCATCATTTTTGTACGCTGGATCTGACGTGATCTGCATTGACACAAGCATTTTTCTGCGACACAGGGAGAAGATATTCAAATGACCACTACCATTGTTGCTCACTAACAGGTACCGTGAGATTTTTGAGCGCTCGAAACTGAAACGTCCAAGAAAGTCGGAGTCAAGACGCGTTCAAGCCAAAACTCTATTTGACATTTTCAATATAACAATTGATCCCGTATAGCCGCCCGGTACTGTCTGAGAATACTGGATTGCCGCAGAACCCTTCTGCTCCTGCAGCTTTATAAGATGACGATGACAATGGACAAGGCTACCATCGTGTACAGCCATGGCACGGTTCTACTTGAAATTCGCTGCTCTCTTTGCTCTGATCGGTTCCTCCTTGTGTGCACTCTACACAGATCCTTCACAACTTCCTAGTACCACCACATACGATTATATTATTGTAGGAGGTACGCCATCGATTAACTCCCAAAAAGCTGCCATTATCAACAAAATATCTAGCGGGCACGGCCGGAAATGTGATCGCGAGTCGCCTCACAGAAGATCCATTGATTCAAGTGTTGGTGCTTGAAGCTGGTGTCGAGTAAGTGTAGCTTCCTTTACGCAGCCTGACAACACATTCACCTGATTATAGTGATGCCAATGTCCAAGCCGCTATTGCACCTTTTCTAGCTCCATCGTTGACTCCTGGTAGGTTTCAAACCGATAAAATCTACATTTAAATAGCAGCTGATAAATACTCAGGTACAATATATGATTGGGGCTACAATACCGTTGCTCAGAGCAACCTGAATAACCGCGTTCTGCCCTATCCAAGAGGAAAAATTCTCGGAGGCAGCAGCACAGCTAGTAAGGATGTCCTCCACCGTTTATGTCTCTCGGCGTCTAAATTCTACTTATAGATTACATGATTCATCAATATGGATCCTCTGAGGACTGGGATAAAATCGCAGCAGATACAGGGAACGTCAACTGGTCATGGAATAACATCAAGCAATATATCCCTGTCGTGAGTCGCAGCCAGAAAGACTTTAACCTTCAATGATTAATGACTGCTGATTCATCTGTTTAGCATGAAAAGATGGTCGCGCCTACAGATGGCCATGATACCACCGGGCAATACATTCCAGGAAATCACGGCACGAATGGAAAACTCGGAGTCAGTCTTCCTGGAAATTCGCAAACAATTGACGCCAAAGTCATCGCAACGACCAGCCTGCTCACAGAATTCCCCTTCAACCCCGATACCGGTGGCGGAAGCGTCCTGGGTATCGGCTGGGCCCAGTCCTCCATTGCGGCTGGTGTGCGAACAAGCTCCTCCACAGGTTATCTAAGGCCCGTACTCTCACGCCCCAACCTCAGCGTCGTCTTAAATGCGACGGTACGCAAGCTTATACCGAACGCTCCGGTTAATGGTTTACCATCTTTTAACGGTGTTCAGTTCGGATCTTTTAATGGTGCGTCAGAACGTCCCACTCATCTGCGACTTATGCTTCTCGAATTTCATTAACATTTGCCTTTCCAGGCCCAGCCTTCTTGGTTTTTGCCACGCGAGAAATCGTACTCTCTGCTGGGAGCATCGGTACACCCCAGATCCTGCTTCTCTCCGGAGTCGGCCCTACAGCGGATCTCTCCGCACTAAGCATACCGACCATTATCAATAACCCTTCCGTTGGAAAAAATCTATCCGACCACTTGCTCCTTCCCAACAACTTCATTGTTAGCGGCACAGATACACTGGACGATGTTGCCCGAGGCACTACATTTGCCGCTGCGCTTTCCCAATGGGTTACTTCCAAAACTGGCGTCATCGCTAACACAGTGGCTAATCATCTCGGGTTCCTGAGGCTTCCCTCAACAGCCTCCATCTTCACTACAGTACCTGACCCTTCCACTGGACCGACGGCATCGCACTGGGAACTTGTCGTTTCGGTAAGTCGTATCTGAGTTAACATCATCTTTGGCAACCCAGTACTAATATTCGCCTCATGAAAGAACTTTTTCTTGAACCCTGCTGTTGCAATGCCTTCCACGGGGAATTATCTTACCGTCAGCAGTATTGTTATATCACCCACTTCCCGTAAGGACGTTCTATTTCATGCCTACGAACAAAACTTAGCTTTTCTTTCTCATAGGCGGCACCGTCAAACTCGCCTCGATTGATCCCTTCGCCGCGCCAATTATTAATCCAAATTTTCTGAGCACCACATTCGACGTATTCTGCCTCAGAGAAGCGGTTAAAGCGGTCAAACGCTTTGTCGCTGCCTCCCCATGGGCTAATTGGGTAACAGGGCCTTACGGTGCCCTTGCTGCCACCAGCGACGACGCTTCAATTGATAGTTATGTTCGAAGCACTGCTGGAAGTATATACCACCCGGTTGGGACGGCTTCTATGACATCGAATACGGCCAGTTATGGCGTGGTCAATCCTGATTTGAGACTGAAAGGCGCCGTTGGAGTAAGAATTGCCGACGCCTCCGTTCTCGTGGGTTTTGGGTTTTGGGATTTTATATTTCTATCTGACTAATTGCCTTCGTGATTGTTAGCCAACTCTTCCCAATGGCCATACACAAGGTCCTGTGTATCTCCTGGCTGAAAGGGCTGCAATGCTCATTAAAGCTGCTCAATGAAACGGTTCTTGAATCATGTCGTGTTCTTTTCTGGGTATTTTTGGTATTCCTCCAAAAATCTTTTTGTTATTTTCGTAGGTAACCCTTACTTTCGGGCGCATACTGTGTATATTCTGTATCCTTTCGTCTTCGTCAATTTTGCATTTTGCTTTTGCATGTACTACACTTTTAATTTTCTATTCACACCGCATTGATTAGATTTATACCGTAGATTTTTTTACGCGTTCTACACGTATTCGAGTACATTGACACACTTAGGCTGTTGTGGATAGTTCGATTGCAGAATCAGGCGTGTCAAAATAAAATAAATGATACTTCCATTGCAGCTTTGGCTTCTTCCAAGGTCTAAGCAGTAGACTGTAGTACTAGTAACACATCCGTAATTGGACAAGGAGTTGTCTGGATCAAAATAATGACAACAGAGGGATTCGAACCCTCGCCCTTTCGGACCAGATTACTGTAAATAAAGCCTGATTCTGGCGCCTTAGACCACTCGGCCATATTGCCATACAAAAGCATTGAACGCTTATTTATAACCCTATCGCTAGGAAATTTAACTGCGCTGATAACCTCAAAACGGATATACATTCGCATGAATGATGACACGCGCTCGCTGGGATTATCTATGGACTATCACTGTACTAGATGGCACTCTTTTATTCAGACCACCTTTATTTTCCATATGTGTTGACCTTGATCGGTTGATCGGTTGGCCTTTGACAATCATGCGCAGAGGCTCATCTGAGTCAGCCTCGCCACTGTATTTTTTGGCACTGTATAATAATGTACTACATATTCCAAACGTAAAGATCATTTATGTAAATATTTTTTAGACAGTTAGATACATGGACTTTGGGCTTGGGCAATGTTGGCCCATAACTATTTGCACTCGTTAACTCTGAATGAAAAATAGGAACTGAACGCTCCGTTGGACAGAATACAAATTTAATGAGCATAACGAGAATGTTTGAATCATCTAAGAACTTGCGATTGAATCACTTATTATACTTTCTGAGAGGTTCGGGGTCCGGGGAGTTGAACGTGCGCATTGATGCAGCCACAGGTGTCTTGTAGCTAGGTCGTCTTGTGCTACGATGGTACTTATATAGTCGAAGAAGCACTCCACTAGTCTCGATTTCAGCCGTTGTGACGAATATGGTTTACAGCCAGCAGGGTATTCTACGCCGAGCAACACATGGTCCCAATTTAGATTTGTATATTATCTTTGTCATTCTGTATTACTTGTGAGTATGAAGGCTCGGTTTTCTACCCGTATAGACTGGGTTCGAGTCTAGCACTCCACAGTGGGAATTTAAATGCACATTGACAAGGCGTATGCCCCAATTTTGAGCGAGTCACTGTTAGTTTACCATGTGGAATGTGTCGAGAACTCAAGTTACACATGATTTTCCCCTACGCTTTTACTCACGCTGGGCTGCTCAGCTTCGTCATCTGAGCAAGTCGCATAATTCTGGACGTCGAGCACCAATAGATAATGCAAACTATGGCACGCTGATTTTGTCCGTGATCAAATTGACGATCCAAAGATCCGGGGCACAGAATTCATTAAAAGGCTCCCCTCAACGACTTGGTCGTCGAGCCGGCTTCTTTGTGGCATTACAGCCCCAGAAGATTTCCCTTCAACGGAATTTTCCTTAAACTCGCGGCTCTCGAGAACCTTTAGACTGGCTACTGGCGACAATGCATGGTTTTGTGTTGGACTCCCTTTCACTGCTCTTCGCACTTCTGAGCACCAGCAACCTTGCCGTGGGAATTCCACTCTCTGATCGTGCAACTGATGGCTTGACTGTCTCGACCGCCCAAGGCCCTGTAACAGGAACTCTCATCTCCCCGCGCGTTCGCCAGTTCTTGGGTATCCCATATGCGACTGCAGCACGCTGGACTGCACCCTCTGCACCTCCCCAGCGTTCCACGACCTTCAATGCCAACCAGTTTGGGACGACATGTGTCGAGTCATTGGATCCATCGCACAATGAATTTTTGGAGCTCAGCGGTGCAGGAACGTTGGGAGCGGATGGGAAACCTCTCGTACACGGAGATGCCTGCCTGAGCGCTAATATTTGGGCGCCTAGTACCAGCCGGCCTCAAGGAACGGCGGTTTTGCTCTGGGTTTATGGTGGATCTTTCGAGTTTGGAACGGTGAGTGGGGTTCAACTTATCTAAGAGGAAAGGTGGAATGCTCAAACTTATCTGAACCAGAGTAACTTCGCTGCGTACATCGGCCAGAATTTTGTTGATGCGCATGACGATATCACGGTGGTCACATTCAACTACCGCATGAATATCTTTGGACAGCCTAACGCGCCTCAATTCGCTGTCGATGGCCAACCTCAGAACTTCGGGCTCCTAGATATCAACGCCGCAATTGAATGGGTTCACTCTAACATTGCCATATTTGGTGGCGATCCAGAAAGAATCACCCTGTTTGGGCAGAGCGCGGGGAGTGTGGCGATTGACGCGTACGCATATGCGAGCGCCGCGTCTGGGTCAGGAAAAGTGAAGGGAATCATCATGGAGTCTGGAACGTGAGTATCCATTTATGCTATAATTTACTTTTATCTCACTGTAGTGCAGCCTCGACCTCGCGCTCTCTGTTCCGATAGGGAAAATTGGTACAGACAAGGCTGACGTTGATTCCTGGAACGCCGTCGCAAAGGCTGTTGGATGCGGAACCAGTACGTGGAGACCTGTCTTTACACATTAATTGAGGTGCTTATACATTTCTATATTTTAGCTGGAAATGCGGCGCAACTAGCGTGCATGCGCGCTGTGGATCCGAACGTGCTTGAGAAAGCCGTTTTGAGTACAGACACCAGCTTCACCGTCATTGCCGATGGTAAGTGAATTGAAATTCCCGAGCGATCCGAATGGCGAAATCGAAACTCACCTCGCAATAAAAGATGCAACAATATTTTCGGACACACGCAAACGTGCGGCAGCAAGCAACTTCCTCCATGTACCGATGCTCATCGGATCGACGGCAAACGAGGGTGATATCTTCATTGTGGCCGAAGAGCTACTGGAACTAGGATTTACTATCCCGGGGGTTGAGACGGTCGTTTCTAATGCTATCACCAAGGCAAGTTTTACCACAACTATAAAAGAATCCATCGATGCTGCGTACTGACGGATTAGTGGGTATATTTAGGTCGCGTTTACATGTCCAGCCAAAACAGCCGCAACAGATCGCACCCAGGCAAAGGTCCCCGTATTCCGGTACCAATATGACGGTAAGCTTCCACACACCAGATATACTTAGCTCCGGCGTCTTTGTACTGACCCCTGTATCTAAACATAGCGGTGTTCCCTGATATCTCCACGCGCGACGACCTACGCGCGTACCACGCCTCCGAGATCCCCATCGTCTTTGGGACCTACAACGCTAGCACCGCATCTGCGGCGCCAACTGCGAACGAGATAGCACTTTCGCAGTATGTCCAAAGCGCTTGGGTCGCATTTGCGCGAAACCCGACGAGTGGGCTCACTGGAAATGGATTTGCATGGCCTGAGTATGGTGCCACCCAGCAAGTTGTACTGCTGGGAAATGATGCAAATCCAGCAGGAAAGACAGTCGTGGCAGCAAGCAGCGTCGATGCGGATTGCGGAATTATTGATGACTTAGTGGATGCGTATAACGACATAGGCTTCGTTATCAGTTTGCTTTAGATCACCGAATATTTGCGTCTGGTTGAAAGAAATGTCTTGTATCTTTGTTCTACTTGGGCGTATCGGTGATTAAATGACGGATGCGAAGCGTCTTAGAATTCAATGCGGGCCTTTGTTGACAACGAACAACTTGTCTCCTGCCATGGATGAACTTGATCGCGCTCGAGCTCGAATGGGGAATTTAAATAATGTCTTTAGTAGGGATCTCACTACCTTCAGACTTCAGTTTGTTACGCACCGTGTATAAGATGTCATTGCATTGAAGTATAAGGGCGAGTCCTAGTCACCTACGCAAAGGTTGAGGTTGGCATTGTGCTCGCCACTGGCAGCCATTGTTCTTCAAAAGAGGTTTGTTTGATGGCAAAATTCTGGTTTTATATAAAAAATCTGTACTTTGTCTGATGGCGATAACTCCCCCTTTTCTGTGTATCCGTGATGGACTCAACTATATATGAAGCGGTGGGCATCTTCAAGCTCAACGACGATGTCTTCCACTACATATTCTCGATCAACAGCTTATCTTCATCTTACGACGGCAAACAATATTTTTTAGGAGGCCCTGTTGAGACAACACGCAACTGTTCTCAAGTATGCGCCCTCTGGCGCGGAATCATTCTTAATTCGACATCTATCTGGGCCAATTGCATTGACATCGATGATCTGCAGCAGGACGGGGATGAATGGAGAAATGAAATACTTCGCAGAACAGGGAATGCATCACTATCGGTGTACTCAGAAGACGGCGTGGACGTTGATACCAAGGGACACTCATTTCTATTGGACTTGCTTCAAAACCATTGGTATCGGATGAAGGTACTCCAGATTACTTTCAACTCTTTGGAAGCGATCAACGATCTCGCCATCTGGGGAGCATTTGGTAGCCCGGCACCACATCTCCAGACGTTTTTCATTTGCGTCAACAACTCCGAAGGGACCGAGGTTCAAACAAACATTCTCCATCCGATAGGCTTTCGCTTATTCTCGGGTTACGCTCCGTTAATCACCGAATTCTACATTTCCTCGATGCAACATGCGGTACCAGTTCTGTTCAAAATACCGCTGATACCACAATTTCTCGTTACACCACGCCTCCGGGTCCTGCAATTGTGTCAGGCGGCCGAACTATTTCCTGATGATGTCTTTGTGGCATGCAAGCAAATGCCCAATCTCGTGGAGCTGGGGGTTATCCTCAAAAGTTCGCCCTCGTTGTTTGCGGGGTGTATAGAACTTGCTCGGCTCGAAAAGATACGCGTCATTTCACGTAGCTTGGACACGTTTTCAGATTTCGTAGGCCGCATAAACACACAACTCGGATGCGTGTTGGACTGCACCATTTGGCGTGACCAGATAGAGGGACAGCCACACGCGACAACGGCCAGGGACCTTATAGGCTTTCGCCGTATTCTGTGGCATTATGCGACCTGCGTATTTGAGCGTTGTCGAGATGGGCAGACAGCTGTACAGCGGGTGGAATTGTCATTCCTTCCACAAGTTCTCAGTTGCCAGCTCTTTCAGCGTCCACACAATACACGTTTTATACTATCGCCAAGATCAGACGATGAGATGTTGCTATATGCCATTCTGACTGGAACCATAGACATCTTTTCTTCCTTCAGATTTTCTAACACCATTTCTGAATTGGATCTTTCCCTTTTCGAGATCTCGGACAACTACCGAGATATTGGCGACGGTAATCTGCAATATTCAGGTGATCACAGTGCTATCTACACATCTCTTGGGCGGATATTCTCCTTCCTAGATTCCGTCACAGTTCTGGAGGTTGGGATGGACACTCTCAAATCACTCGTCAAAATCTGGGAGCTACAATTGACGAAGACCCTATTTCCCTGGTTGGAAGTCATATATCCCATTAGACCCTCCAAGGAGGATGATTTCCATTTTCTCGGACCCTTTCTTTCTCGCCCGAAGGCCATTCGTCGCTACGAATCCCTCGACTTCACTCTTTCTTGTTACAAAGGACACGCCCTGGAATTAGGTGATCTGCGATACTTGGAGGACTTTCTCGGTTTGAAGGTGGACTGGATACAGGATGATAAGTTGGTGGAATACGTTTGTGGAACAGGCAGACCTGAAGTACTGTTGTGGTGGGCGATATAAAGGTGACGGACTTTTGTTCAGATCGGATAATTTGAGCCGATTGTCGAACTTTTGGTTTTAGACAATGGCTGATTGATTCTTTTGAACGATGACAATGATGAATGTACTGTACGCATGTTTCAGTGACATATCGTAAAGGTTGTTTCATAGCGATGTTACAGAGAAGAAAATAATTGTAACTTACATAGCATGAATGTATAGTACTCTACTTTTTGTATAAATTGAAACTTTGTGTAAAAAAAAAATAACTCTACAATTTTGATCTACCATGCATCGCCGAAGAAACTCCGCATCGCGGGATCGTCAGCATTAGGCGCCGCGAGACAGCTAGGATCCCCACTGCCACAGATATACTCCCTCAAAGTCTCATCATCATCGTCGTCCTCCCACATCACTTTCAAACCCGTTATGTTCTCCAAATACTGCAAGTCGCCGAGCATAGTTCGATGCGGCCCCCTAATGTCCAAGACCTGAATGGGGCGTAGCAAACGTTGTCGTTTAGCCAAGAACGACTGGAGGTCTTGAAGCGCCACGTTCAGGCCCCTGATGTCCGAGTTGACGAGGATGATCGTGTGCACCGATTCGAAGAAAACGTTATCCGCCGTCTCCTGCGCCACGATATAATTGAGACCTTGAGCGGTGGTGTAGAGCTCTGTGACCAAACTGAGCTCGAGGAACACGGGTGCGAGGGATGGAATATCTTCTGCAGGAAAATAGTCTTCTGGACGCAGGAAGCGGAACTGAGTGAGCGAAGAGGGATAGTCTAAAGCGAGTAAAGCGCGTATAAAAGATTGACGCGTCGTCACTGTGAACATGTAGCTTCCACAGAACTCCATCTTGAAGCTGTCGTCAGGGACTGCAGTCTGGATTGAGATGTAGAAATCCATTGTCATGAACAGTTCGAGATACGTCGGCTTGAAGTGAGAGAAGAAGGTGGATACAGAATCTGTGATAATATGCTGAATTTGTCCTGCAGTGATCTCGAGAACATCGTTAGAAATCCTGGTACATACGTTGGTGTGCCGCAAGGATTTAGCATTGAGACGTCCGAGAAAATGGGGAAATATCTCAGCGGAGTCAGAAATCAAGTCAAGTGACTTGAGATTTGGAAGAGTTATTGATTCGAAGGAGGGTTTAACGACGTGTTCTGGCGGCTTGCTCGCGACGTTGATCGACAGTCGCTCGAGAGAGTTCATCTTTGCACAAGCATCTGCAAATTCTACCGCTGGAAAGGTGAATTCCTGCCCTAGCTTGAGGTGTCGAAGGTGGCTCGAATATAGGAAAGGCGGCATGGGCGTGAAAAGACGGTTCGAGAGGATGCCGTGGGCAACATAGAAGTGACTGAGCATAGGCGCGTCGTCTCCAAATAACCGGTAATTATCATCGAAAGTGACCTCTGCATTGGGTTGAACATGTGCGTCGCGAAGGTAAAACACGTTCAAAAGCGGCGCTGGTCGACAAAACGCATCCCGAACGCCTTTGTCCGTGAGGACGACGTCGGCAAACCCACTGATATCCAAGACCTTGATTCGTTCCCAATGGTCGCTGATAACTTCGATAGCGAAATCTCGCTCGCTCTTTTTCAAGGCCGTGTAGTGCTTGAACTGAGCCTTCACAACTAGAGGCGCTGTACTTGATCTCCGCAAGACTTCGTGGCGCCATTCGTTGGGTCGCAAACGGAGGAGGTCGAGGTCGAGACAGTTTCCCCATATTGTCGGCGAGTCGAGCAGAGTTTGTCGCCAGAAACTGCATACGTGGGAGTACCGGCGCGTTTCCGTCAGTGGGTTGGATTTGGCATCGGATGTTGAGTGCTCGCTAGGAACAGCTGTCGCCCATTCCGAATTGATGGAGAATATTTGACAAAGGATGTCGCTATCGAGGCGAGCTGCTCTTTGGTTGGACGGTTGAAACATTGAGCGGGTTCTAAATCAAGATTCGAAAGTTCGTGTTTTATTTAGTGAAACATATCGGTTCATACCGAAAGTCCACGCAAATAACTCAACTCAATTACTGCGTTAATTCGCGGAGGTCTGAGGCATACGATAAATTGATGGAGATCGGCTTGGGAATTGGAAGGATTGCAGACAGGAGCGATGGCAGTTATTATTACGAGTTGTTAAACTTGACGATGATCGATGAGTCATTAATGCCACGTGAGAATATCGGATTAATCCATAATGGCTTTCTCTTTTCTGAAGTCTTACCGCGAGTGTCCAAGTCTTCTCCCAGAATCAAGGCGCCAACTGGCATCTAAAAGGCTCGACCAAAAAATCTCACTTAGCCTCAATATTCTTTCCGCAATGCCTCTCGAATACGACACAGACTACCCAATTTCTACCCTCAATCACAACAATCTTTACCGTATCTTTTCGCTCAATGCCAACGATCATGAATACCTCAGGTATCCCAAAGGCGCATTTTCCCCATTGACGATCACACGAAGATGTTCCCAAGTCTGCATGCTCTGGCGAGATATAATTGTTGGAGCCGCTTCAATTTGGGGGAGCTGTATCGAATTGAACATGCTTGCTCAACGACGCAGCGACTGGCGCGACGAGGTGCTTCGGAGAACTAGTGGTGCGAGGCTGTCCATATACGTACATCGCGTAAACGCAATTCACCAGTCAGGAATCATGCATACTCTTCTGGTGGACCTACTACAAAATCATTGGGAAAGAATTCGCGTCCTAAACATCGCCGTTACCAGCCCAGAGGACATACGCGACCCACGCATTTTAAACGCCCTCGGCCGCCCAGCGCCTGTATTAGAAGAGTTCCTGATACAGTGCTCCGAAGAAGTAACGGAGCTATCTGTCACTGGCGGTGTCTCCCAAGGTTTTCATCTCTTTTCGAACGACGCCCGGCTCTAACTCGATTTTCATTGATATGTTCACATCCAATCACCACCCTCAGCACTCGTACCTTCTTGACATCGGTTCATCTCAAAGAACTATGCCTATTTCAACCAGTAGAGCTTTCAACAGATGGCCTTCTCGCCACATGTGCACAAATGCCACTCCTCGAGAAACTAGCAGCTAACATCACAAGGCTATTATCTGAAACCTCGCACACTTCTTCGTCAAACCTCGGTGGTCATCGTTCTCGTGTTGCCCTTCCAAGGCTGAAAAAAATCGACATCAATTGCCCGAACCCCGATATCTATTCCCAATTCCTAGTCTACATCGCCATACAACCCGAATGCTCTATTTCCATTGAAGTTGGCCTAGACGATACCAGCGGTCTTTCGGACAGAGTTCCGAGAAATATCAAGGAAATGGGACGGCTTGTTGTGCAGCATTTAACTGATGGTTTCAATCATCGTTGCGATGCATCCGCTTCTGTGACACACATAATGTTGACTATACATCCCCGTATGGTCCACCTTGCAAGCTGGTGCGGATTTATTACTCGGTTCAGACTGAAGTCGTCTTTGACTTCGGGGAAGATACCATTAAACATTTTCAACTCCATCCTCACTTCCCTATCATCGGTACATTTTCCGGATACCATCCAAGAGGTTCGCCTTGTTCTCTTCGATGTCTTCAATGATCTTCAAAACATCTATCCCGGATCACTTCAAAGCGATGAAGATAACCGACAATCTATTATATCGTCGATATTACAGTTGTTCCAAGCGCTAGGATCAACCGTCGACCTCTACGTTTCGTTCCAGAGTCTCATGTCTCTTGTGAAACTTTCAGAGTCGCATGCAGGAGTTCTGTTTCCATACCTCCAAAATCTACATTTTTCGTCCCGAGATGGCGAAGATGAATCGCTATGCATCATCCCGTTTCTCACTCGGAGACAACTTCCACACATCAGTCCCCTTCGAACCCTCCATTTCGAACATATAACATCTGGTAGAGATCTCCGATACTTGGACAATTTCGAAGGCCTCGAGGTTATTCGGTGAGGAAATTCAGGAGATTATACGACAAGTCTTCCTGATTGTAGAGCAATTTGTGCGATTCAATGTCTGAAGTAACCGGAATAAACTGTTTCTATTTCAAGATGGTCCCCGGCGCTGTTCTTTCAATTGAATGGTAGAGATACACCGGGCCCGGGCCTTCAAGTTGCTAGGCTCTTTGAGTCATCTGTCCACATATACTGAAATAGAACAGTCGAGCATGGGAAGTCGAGTCAGAGGCTTAACAGTGGTGTGAAATGTTCTTGCACACCTATCCATTCCCGCTGACTCTTTGCAAACGACCCCCAAGGATGGAATCGGCATCCCCTGAACCACTGGCGAAATCCTCCTCCATCAGCGACTCTCCGATATACAGTTTAAATCGTGATCTTCTCTGGGTCGTATTCTCACTGAATAGCATTGACAGGTCGTTCTATTCCGCAGGCCTCAGCGAATACAATCCTTTGACAACCACCCGTAGATGCTCGCAAGTCTGCGTGTTGTGGCGCCAGATCATCCTTGATTCTCCATCCATCTGGGGAAACTGCATGGATCTGGATCTACTTGGGCAGGAACACAACGACTGGCGCGATGAGGTACTCCGAAGGACGGGGACTGCACCACTGTGTGTGCGAGCACACTTCGAGAAGACGATCACGTCCAGTACTCCCGTCTACATATTTTTAGTCGATCTGACGGACGCGCATTGGGAAAGGATACAGGAATTCAACGTCAAGGTGCAAACGGAGCTCATAATAAACGACATAAAGATATGGGATGCGTTTAGTCGCCCAGCGCCCTATCTAAAAGAATTCTTTTTATCTTTGCTGAATGACGGCTCGTCAAAAGCTGTAGCAGCGTCCTTCCCCCAAGACACCCTTAGGTTGTTCTCAGATAAGGCCCCCGTTCTCGCTCAGTTCTCTCTTCATGATCGCGACAACATCATGATGCCTATCGGCGTCCGTCCTTTTCCGTCCGCCCTACTCTCAAGCAACCTCCGACAGTTGAGCCTCTACCAGCCCATAAAGATTGCACCTACTGACCTGCTCACCGCGTGTGAGAAGATGCTACATCTTGAAATACTGGAGATCGTAATCTTAAAATTGATTCCAGATGATCCTCGAAATAAATTCTTGTATACCGACAGGAAAATCGACCTTCCAAACCTTATGGAGATCAGAATTGCTAGCTCAGAACTAGACATATGTCCAGCATTCTTGGGGCACATCACCGCGCATGCTGGGTGCGCTTTGAGCATCGATACGAGGCTCTCTCAACCAGCGGCAGAATCCCTTCAAACGGAGACAGCGAAAGTGCAGGAAATGTTGCAGTTCTTCTTACAATACGCGAATGGCTTTTTCAACCATTACCGAGGACAAGACACATTGAAAGTGAAAAAACTGAGATTGGAGATACTCCCGGATAGTTTCAATATGACGACTTATCCGCACCGTAACTTTTATCTTCGCATGGTGGGGCCTGCTGATCGATATCGCAACAAGATTCCACAATATATCCTCGATATGGTACTTAACACCATGACCGCCCTCGAGTTTCCTAACACCATCACACGACTTCAATTAAGTCTCATGCCAACTTACCCTCCGATCTCGAATGCTACACTTGCTGAACTGCTTTTAGCCCTGGGCTCGGTCAAAGAGCTGGGTACCACTCCCTCATCCCTCTCATACGTCCACAAAATTTCCAGATGCGAGAATGCAGCCATATTCCCACAACTCAAAGTGCTCTACCTCAATTTAAATGGTTCCCGGAACAAAGAAGATAACATCAAACCCTTTTTAATCGTCAGAAAATATATGGTGCCTGTGGCGATTGAAGTTATCAATCTCACACGATCTGCCTGGCCGCTCGGAGATCTACGATTTTTGGACGACTTCACTGGCCTTAAACTGGCGTGGACGCAAGACCAAGTACTTCACGAGTATATCTGTGGAAGTGGGAACCCGGAAGGACTTTTGTTGGGTGTCGATTCATCTACGCCGACTGCCTATTAATATTGTTGAGTGGGGAATTTGGGAGATAATTTGGATGACTTTCTAATTCTACGGCAATGTGACTCAATTCAGAATGATTCCGAATATGTATATAGGTTTAATTTCAAAATAGTTCGAAAGACTATTTTTTCAGTTCACTGGTGGAGACATACCGACCCCGAGTAAACTGAGAAGAGCCTGGGAAGATGAGCCATAAACGAACAGAGGTATAAAACAAAATCTTACACGATCTATTCAGTCCCGCGACTCTTGCAAACGACCCCGAAGGATGGATTCGGAATCCCATGAACCACTGCCCGGCTCCTCCTCCGTCACCGACTCGCCGATATCCAGGTTACATCTCGACCTTCTCTGGAACATATTCTCTTTGAACAGCACCGACACTTCTTGGTATTCTCACAGCGAACGCAGTCCTTTGACAACCACGCGCAAATGCTCGCAAGTCTGCGTATTGTGGCGCCAAATCATCGTTGACTCTCCATCCATCTGGGGAAACTGCATGGACCTGGATCTCCTTGGGCAGGAACGCAGTGACTGGCGCGATGAGGTACTTCGAAGGACAGGGAGCGCACCGCTGTGCGTGCAGGCGCGCTATGCGAAGGCAGTCAGATCCAATACCGACATCCACAAGTTCTTGGTCGATCTGATAGACGCGCATTGGGAGAGGATACAGGTATTTGACATCCACGTTCAGTCGCGGAAGACTTTGAACGACGCAAGGGTTTGGAGCGCATTCAGTCGCCCAGCGCCCAACCTGAGGATGTTCTCCCTATCCTCGTCGAACAAAATCTCGATAGAAACGATAGCTCGCCCCTTCCCCAAACACTCCCTGCACTTATTTTCGGACAAAGCCCCCGTTCTTGGTCATTTCTCTCTTTACGACACAACCATCGTCATGCCCATCAGTGTTCATCCTTTCCCACCCGCCCTGCTCTCAGGCAACCTTCGACACTTGAGTCTCCACCAGCCGACAGCATTCGCAGCTATTGATCTCCTCACTGCCTGTGAACAGATGCCGCATTTGGAAGTATTGCAAATCGTTATCTCCAGATTGATTGCAGACGATCCTCAAAATGAATACATGTATTCCCACAGGAAAATCAACCTTCCGTCGCTCAAAACAATTACAGTCGCCGGCCCAGGGCTAGAGATATATCCAGCATTTTTTGGGCGCATCATCACACATCCAGGGTGCTCTTTAAGTGTCGACACGACGCTTTCTCGAACTGGAACGGAATTCCCTGAAACAAAGACGGCGAATGTGCGGGAAATGTTGCGGGTTTTCCTACAATATTCGAATGGTTTCCTCAACTACTATCAAGAAGGGCAGAATGAAGTTGCTGAGCTTAGCTTGAGTATCCTTCAAGGATTCTTCAAATTTACGAGCTACCGAAACCGCTATTATTTCCGCATGCTGGGGACTCGTCAGGAAGAGATTCCGCAACATATTCTCGACATGGTACTGACTACCATGGCGGCCCTCAAATTTTCCTGCGCCATTGATAAACTAATCTTAAACATGTCATTCATTAACCCTGAGATATCTAATGCGACCTCGCTTAAATTGTTCCAGGCGCTAGGCTCAGTCAAAGAGCTCACCACCTCCCTCCGAACCCTCTCAGATATCCACAGAGTTGCCCTATTCGAAAATGCGGTTCTATTTCCATCACTCAAGGTGCTATACCTTCGTGGCTTACAACGCATTCGGAATAAAGAACAGTTAATGAAGCCATTCTTAGTCTCCAGGCACAATGCTGCACCAATCGAAGTTCTCGATCTTACGAGGTCTCGTGGACTTTTAGGGGATCTACGATTCTTGGACGAGTTAACTGGCCTTAAATTGGTGTGGATGGAGAACAGGGTACTTCATGAGTACATATGTGGGAGTGGAAATCTAGAGGTTCTCTCGTTTCGCAACAGTAGTCCAACTTCATCAGACTCCGAGAGTTTTTTGTTTTAAAATAGGATAGATATTCTGTTGTATTCCTAGCTCTGTAGGAGCTTCTTATATACAGTTTATAATACTATCTAGAATATACTACTAAGTGCTACGAAATACTTAGTAAGGAAGTGAAAGTAAAGCTGTGTAACAATGAGTCAATAGAAAGTAAATACTAGTAGGCGCGCGAAGCGCCCAGCTAAGCGCTCGAGTCGTTCGAGCCGCGCGTCGGGAATGTCCGAGAATATTCCCAACATGCTTGAACGAATTCTGGAAGCCATCATAGAAACGCACGAAAGAAACAACTCAAGAACTGTACAACTGTACTATACCCAAAAACCAAGTTGAAGAAATCCTAACTCGAAGTCGCACCCACCTCCTTATTCCATGGTCCAGCATCGCTCATCGAGCACCCGCCCTCGCAAACGCACGCACCACCAAAATCCTTCGGCAAGTTCTCAATTGGGATCTGGTGAACCAATACACCCCTATACCCATGCCCCAGAATATTGATTTTCTTCACCGTCACTTCATCCAGCCACGGCTTGATCACCGCCCATACCGCCCTGAATGCCCAAGGCGCGTTGATGATATAGAATTTGCCCATCGTCTCGGGATACCTGTCCTGCCCTACCGATGACGCAGCGGAGACGTAGTCCTTGACGCGGTAGAAGTTGGAAAGGGAGACACCCCCAAGGTCGAGTATCGTGCAGTAGGTTTCAATGGGATGACCGAAGGCGGCAGAACAGGCGGGAAGGCGAATTTTCTGAGATTTTTCGTATTCGAAGACGAGGCGTTGGAGCTGGCGCTCTTGGGTCGTGGCAGCGTAGAGAGCTTTGATGTTAATTTTTCCTAGGCGTTCGATGTAGATTGGGCGACCGTCCTAATTATTGAAAGGGAAGTTAGTATACAGCCTGTTTGGGGCGAATATAATTTACCTTGTCGGTTTTGTGATAGAACTGGGGGTAGTATTTATCCACCTCGGCTTTCTCTTTGAAGTCGAAGCTCCTGCGTTTGAAGAGAAATGGGTGAGCATAGATTCAAACCAAGGACGTACGCACCACATACCTGTTGAGTTCATCTACAGCGAAATCTTTCCTCCACTCCTCTGCGTTTATAAACATCAATTTAGTCTTCGCAAGGTCAAACTTTCGTGCGCGGAGAAACCTGCATGTAAAAAGGAAGGAATAGATCAGATTGCGAGTCTCAGTGAAAAAGGACTTTCAACATCACGAGGCTTCGCAAAGGCAAACAGAGTGAAGAGTTGCGAACCTACCTGAGAAGCATGGCATCGTCCATCCTCTCCTCAACGAAATATCCTTCCTCTTTGAGCTCCTTCTTGAACCGCTCCAGTATTTCCGATTGTGCATGCGTCAGATTTCCCAGTCTGCCTGGTTCTGGCTCGTAGTTCCCATCCATGACGCACTCTTGCACCGAGATTCTGCGTTATGTGTCAATGCAGATTGTTCAGTTTGAAAGGTGGACACATACGCTTGGAGAAATTTATGGGAAACAATTATAAGATGTATCCGTGTACGGTCCAGACGTGCAAACTTTATGCGCAGCTTAGAAGGCCCAAGGAGTGTGTGTTGTCATCAAGGCTCTTGGTACACGACCGAGTATTGTCATTGCCTGTGTGTCGCTACAAGAGCTGATGACCTGGAACAGGAGTGCGGAGGACAAGACGGTGACAAGACTGAAAGTGTCAGTCTTGATCGGAGTTCTAATTCATCGGAATGCTCCGGCACCCTTCGCTTTTGCTTCGCTTCTCGTTTTCGAAGTCTTTCAACTACGACGCAGACCGCACAAGAGGAAACAAGGTGTTTCAAGAAGAGTTTGTCAAGGGACCGGGTATTGTGATTCGCTACACATGAGAACGACGAATATTGAATGAGGACAGTGCGGGACCACCGGCATCGTAGTTTATCTGGCTGCGAAGTCATATCCAAACATCGTGTCAACATGCCGTTCGGTGTTAACTTGGTGTTAACAACCCATCCACTGCCCACCCATTCTGCACCGAGCATGCATCACATTTTCATATGGTTCATATGGTGTGCTGAAGCCTTCATATGGTTAGCTTCAGCTGTCGAGGTGCTTGGGTAGCAGTGGAATCCACAACCTTCCTGCAGTGCTACCAGCGACGTCGTGTGCAGCATGTAAGCCAGCACGGTAAAGGTTAGTTTTCCTTTCTTCTTTCGATTATGAACTGACGAAAGCATATACTACACTCCAGCTCTTGGCAAGAATTTAAGGAAAAAAGCTGCTCAGACCGAAGGGGGGACCGATGAGTGGGAGACCCAATAGGTTCGTCCTTGCGTCCCGCTGACCATATTCCTCACTTCCTAACCTTCGTATTGCAACATCTTGCCTAACTCGTCCACCAGAAGCTCACATATTACCCGCAAGGTTGCTCGTCTTGCGGCTTTCGTCTCGTCCAATATCTCTGCCATCATTTGCCCTATCGACCACCATCCCGCCCGTTCGTGTCTCTCTCTCTCCGTGTGAGCTACCGCCTTTGTCTGGTTTACGGTCCTGCTTCATGCGTCTTGCGCACCGTTTCGACCTGGAACATCTTCTCGCAGTTCGCGCCTCCCGGTTCGCATGTTGCCCGCTATCTCGTTTTACGGCTTGTGTCTTGCCTGCCGTCTCGAATCGCATCTTGCTCATCTTACTTACAGCCTCAGTCATCACCTCTTGTCTCGTGTCTCGCTTGCCACACCTCGCCTTGTGTCTCTTACCGCGTCTTATGTCCTGACGCTGAACTTTCTTCGTTGCGTCGTGCTCACTACGTCTAAATTTCGCATGTCTGGCCTCGCTTGGTCGAGTCTTTCCTTCATATATCCAGAAATTGTGTCAAAGGGGATTAAAGGATGTGATCATGGTGGAGATGTGGACAGTTACATCACGCCCTCATTGCATACATGATTAAACTAGAGGTTCGCATTAAATATCTATATATCGATCATTGTATCTACTTAAACAGAAGCTGTCCTGGATCTCCACTCCCACATACATATTCTACAAATGTCATTATCGATTCCGGGCCCTTCCTCACCATCAGGTGCACCGTCAATCCCGCTATATCGTCCAAGGCCTGAAAATCACCCGAAGGGAAAGCTTTGCACATATCGAGCAGAATCGCAATGGGCCCCAATTGTTGCTGTCGGAGAACGAAGAAGGATTGCAGGAGTGACGGCGCTAATATCCTGATGTCTCCGTTTAACTTACCGAGCTTGACAGTCTTAAGCGAATCGAAGAAAATTGCGCCTCCATTGGATAGTGACTGGTCAGTAATATACGCAAGACCACCCAGGCTGGTGTCCAACGTTGTAATTGATCCTAGATTCAGGAAAAGTGGGGATAGAGATGGCATACTACTCCGCAGCATCTGAAGGCCCTGCTCTGGGATAACGAGCCTAAAGGTACGAATAGTTGTCGGGAGATCGAGTGAAAGTAGCAAGTTGATGAATGCACTTTTGACGTATTCCAGAAGTTGTGCGTCATACGTGGAGAATATCATATGAAACTCTGATTTTCCTGTATCGTCGGTATCTGGGTCTGAGATAGCCGAGATTGAGAGATGAGTAGGGGGGTAGACGGCGACTTTGAGGTACGTTATGCGAGAAGCGATGAGGAAGAAATTGGTGGCATTGCGAAGGAGTAGACGACCGAGTAATTGCGCGTCCGGTTGGAGCATGCCGTTTTCCATAGAGATGGATATTTTTAGCCTCATTGGAGACGCTTCAAGGGAACCAATAAAGAGTGGGTAGGCATCCATGCAGAGGGAGTTCATAATGAGTAACTTGAGTAACGGTAGGGATATTGATCGAGGGGGGGCAATTCCATTGTCTGGTATCAGATCTCTTATATGTAACGAAAGTTCCTCGAGAAGTGGCATCTGCTCGATTGTGTCTAGTAGATATTGGAGTCGGATATCGAGCGGTTTATCCAAAACGATGCTTCGAAGTTCGCCAGAAAGGACGAAAGAAGGGAATGGGGACTTGAGAATAGATGGCGGAAGGACATACCCACTGGCAAAGAAATTTTCCATGGATGGTGCATTGTTGCTGAAAAGTTGACTGCCAGATGGGAAGGAAGAGAATGTATAGGAAATGCCGTCCTCAAGCGAGTCATCTGCACGCTGTTGGCCATTACGGAAAGCAAACACCCTGAGCTGCGGCGCTGGTCGACAGAGTGCGTCTCGCACTCCAGGATTGGATGCCAGCTTCTTCGTCACGGTGACATCAAGTACCCTGATCCTTTCCCAATGTTCACAAATGACCTTGATAACGAAGTCTTCTGTGTCGCTGTGACCACCTATACACTCACGCATGGTGCGCATCTTCAAGGACAGCGGTGCATCACCCGCCCTGCGCAAAATCTCGTCACGCCAGTAGTATCGATGTCCGAGTAAGTCAAGGTCCAAGCAATTTCCCCAGATCGACGGCGACTGGAGGATGATCTCGCGCCAAAGCTTGCAAACCTGCGAGGACCGGCGGGTGTTTGTCAATGGCGAAAGATTGACACTAGCATTGGGGAGAGGCTCTGAATTGATTGAAAATACAATCCAGAGGACATCTCGACGGAGCTTGGATATCGGTGGTGCACAGTTTGTGTTCATAGATCGATAGTTGGAAGATGAGGCTGGGAATGGTTAAGGAGAAACGGATGAGTCATGACATGCACGACCATGTTTTCCAAAAACTTCACAATCAAACATCCCTTTGATTGGGGATGCTGCACGCAGATTCCTGCCTTTCTCTTCCATTTCTCAACAGATGGACAACGTGCACACCCTAATATCCATACTTCATTGCGAGCTCCTCTGGGCTATATTCTACATCAACTCAGATCCACGGACCACATCCCTACCCAGAAGATTTCCATTTGGTTGCCATTGACAAACACTCGGCGGTGCTCGCAGTGTGCACGCTCTGGCGCGAGATTATCCGCCACTGTCCAGTTCCCGTCGATCTGGGGAAACTGTCTAGATCTAAATCTACTTCGGCATAAATGCTATTAGTACGATGAGGTTTTGCGTAGGGCGGGCAATGCGTCGCTGACTGAGGGCACGCCACTGCACCACGTATGATGTCACAGGTGTGGAAAAATTCATCGCTGAGGTCATTGCCTATCATTGGGAAAGGAAAAGGTGCTTGATATTGGCGTTACGAAAGATCTTTCGGTCATAAAGGAAGTTCGCGAGGCGTTGTGTCAACCCGTACCGCTGCTCAGGGTGTTTATTGTCCGTGATTATTGCCCCTCCTTCACGCAGATTGGAGTCGGGTGGCTGGCATCTTTGCACATTTACCTCTGGAAATTAAAGTTCTCGGAAACGATGCACCATCCTCGGATCGTTTCTTTATTTGAAAATGTGTACTACCACCGTCTTTGCTGGTTCCTTTCCCAGCCGTCTCACTTTCTGGAAACCTTTGATACCTGACTTTGGATCGCCCGCTAGAAATCCGAAATGAATACCTATTCGACGTTTTCCAACAGATTCCACTTCTCGAGAGGGTTTCGCTGAACATTAGAAGATTGATCATAGAAGACCACTCGCGGCCAACGGTGGCTTTTCCCATGCTCAGATCCCTCTCTCTGCAATCATCCTGCGCAGAGGTATACCCACTAGTGCAGGATTGTCTTGACACCTGTCCTGCTCAATGGAATATATTCATTGGGCTGGAACAACATCAGCCTAAACATCTACAATCAGCATACATGCAAGATTTGCAGCATCTCCTCCTGCACGATGTGACGAGGTTCTTTCAAGCAATGTCTTGCATTACGTATCTCATGATTACCGTGTCCTCAGACGACCTTACGTTCTCGACCTCTCGTCAGCGAAACGACCCCAAAACCATATATCTACCTGTTGTTCACTGCATTCAGCAGGCTGCAACTTCCTGGATACATTTACGATGCATTCATCAATATGCCCATTTCTTTCGGTCCTCCTACGACAATCATCGATTTCGAATTCATACTTCCAAATCAGAAACCCTCAGATTCCGCCGAATTTCCCATCCATATCTCCCTTTTTCTCTCTCTCTTGGATCGATCAGGAAGCTGATTACGAGCTTGGACAGTCTCGAGTGCATCACCGAGCAGTCGCAACCCTCAGGTGCGGTGTTTTTCAAATCTCTCAAATCCGTCAAACTCCAGCAATTGGATCCTGTTTACAGCGGTTTGCAAAAAGGTTGGCACTCCGCGCCGCGCGCGTGAGAGAGAGAAACTCCGCTGCAGGGACCCCAATCTAGGGTTACATTCATTCATCCGCTCATTTGAGTCTCCCCGTGGCTCATTTTATACATAATTTGACTTGTTTGAAGCCCTTGTGGCATTAGCATAGCCTGTATACCTTTCATTCTCTAAAATTTTTGCAGAAAATACTTAGAAAATCCACCAACGAAGACAATGCCAGTACTTCGTCAATTTCTGTTCAATTCATACAAACTGAAGTGCCTGATACAAGCCTAAGGTATCTGATAGTCATTACAAGCATCCAGTATCATGCCTGAAGCGGGACTTGGGCGGGACTTGGGGGCCATTGGCACAGAAACCCTAGGTTAGGGCTCGCGCGGCGGAGTCTCTTTCTTTCTCGCGTGGGGCGGAGTGCCAACCTTTTTGCAAACCGCTGTAAATCATGTCGAATATCTTCGATTGGATACACTTGTTCGGTCGACGGTGAATTGAGGAACGTTGGATGAGGTACCGTGTTTGACAATGAGGATACTGCCACAAAAGTCTGGACAAGGGAGGTCGTCAATATTTGTAGATTATGTGTGGAAGTGGGGATCCAGAGCAGCTCCGTATTGTGTAGATTTAATACAATTGAGTAATCGGATTCGAGGAGCCGTCTTGACTCTGATCGGAGCTTTAAATAGCCCGGAATGTTCCGTTGCCCCCCACAACGAAAAATTGGTGACGCTACTCACACCTTGAAGAAACCAAACCTATATAGACAAGGTGAGTCCAGCCTCTTCATCCATTTTGGCGTGAAGTAACATAACGACTGTAGCCAAGCTTACTGGCAGGAACAAATGGCGCTGGCACATCACCAACAAGCGCCCATATTCACGCTCCCCCGCGAACTCCTCCGGGATATATTCACTGTCAACACCCACACATACCCATACAGCCCAAATTTCGAATACCGCCTCTTTCCCGTGACAATCACCCGACGAAGTTCCCAAGTCTGCCGACTCTGGCGCGACATCATTCTCGCGTCGCCCATGATCTGGGGCCGCTGCCTGGATATCGACATCCTCGAACACTCACAGACGTGGGCAGACGAAGTCCTGCGTCGCGCAGGGAACAGTGCACTGTTGGCAGTGAGGGGGCTTGGCGTCCAGACGGAATTAGGTCATGTCGAGCAGGGGTTTGCGCGGAGGGTTATTCGTGAGTGTTGGGAGAGGATTATGGTTCTGGACATCGAGCCGACGTGGGATATGCTCCGCGATGCTGGTGTGCAGGACAGTCTTTGTCGGCCTGCGCCGAATTTGCGGGAATTTTATCTTTACGGGGACGCGGGTGGGGGCTCGATGCCGTTCAGCAGTGATGCGCGGCTCTTTGGAGGACAAGCGCTCATGCTTACTCGGTTGTATATCGGAGAAGACGTCCTTCCTCAATCGCTCGTATGGCCCTCTCGGCAGCTTTTCGAATCCAGCCATCTTCGGTCGTTGACTATTCGCGATACGGTGCGTATCTCGGGGAGAGAATTGCTCGACTCGTGCAGACAGATGCTGTGTCTTGAAGAACTCTCTCTCAATATATCAAGTTTGACTCGGGTACCTGAAGGCTCGACGTCTTTGTCGTCTTCAGTATCTCTTCCCCAGCTTGAATCTCTTTGGATATACTCCAGCTGCCTCGAGGTTTACCCCGACTTCTTGCGCCATCTTATTGCACGGCCGCGTAAACGACGCGTATTAGTTCAGTGCCATTCTTTTCCGGTATATGATTCAGATACCCTCCAAACATACGCCCGAGCAATCCACGACACGCTTCGACGCGACATGTCGTCTTTCTTCGGCGATACTGCTAAACCCGGCGATATCAACTATCTCGAGGTGTCTTTATCATCCGACTACGTTTGTTTTGCGGCTACCCGCCATGGAAGAATGGAGGAATCGGATACGTATACACGGGTGGTATTCGAAGGAACAAGTCTGTTGCTTCCTCCCGCAGCTGAAATCCAAAATTCGCTGGCCACCATCATGGTTTCCCTACCCTTGCCATCCACAATCTGCGAATTCAGGTTCACGTTCTTTCCCTCCCCGATGCTTGACAACCTTCCCCCTTTGTCACCCCTGTTTGCTGCGCTAGGGTCGGTCAGGACACTGCGCGTCAGTCTGGATGCGCTTGCGTACATCACCGAGAAGATGGAATCAAACGATCGAGTCTTTTTCCCCTCGCTCAAATTTGTCGCTCTCGATGATATGACCTCCTTTTTGGAGCCCTACGAGCCTGGCAATGCATCGTCACCACCCGAGAAGCTGTGCTCTTTTTTCGTGCTCCGCGTATACATGTCGCATCCTGTCGAGGTTTTGGACCTTACGAAATCAATTCTCGACGTGGGAGATATTACCGTGTTGGAGACGTTCTCTGGATTGAGGGTTGTTTGGAGGAGGGTTTCGCGGAGTCGGAGGCATATCCGTGTCATGGAGTATATCTGTGGAAGTGGCGATCCGGAGAGGCTTTTGATGGTGAGGAAACGGACTGCCCATAATAAAACAGATGAAGATTGATGAGTGTGAGTTACCTACTAAATTCATTACTTACAGCTTCTCGACTAGTTATTTGGTGAGTGTAAAAATGACTTTCAGTGACAAAAAACAGCATCTTCACCTTCTGCCAGTCACGACGTCATTGGTCAATTGTCCTACATGGGTCGGGATAAAGAACGAAACTTCAGCAGGGAAACATCTCTATAACAGAATTCATACACAATCCCCCTACACAGCGCATCTCGCACTCCCTCATCGGCAGCTATAGCTTTAGTGAGAACGATATCCAGCACCTTGATCTGGTCCCAATGATCGCAGATAACCTCGCGCATCTTCGTCCCGCCGGGATATCAAAGCAAAACTGGCGCTCAAAACCAGCTGCGCGACGCAGAACCTCGTTGCGCCTGTAATGATACTCTAGTAGCGGCCTTCGCGTGGGAGAAGGTCAAGTTCCAGGCAATTCCCCAAATCGACGGGAACGCGAGGATGACGGTGCGGTAGCGCTTACACACTTGCGATAATTGCAGGGCATTCGTGAATGGTCTGATCAGATAACAAGCATTCACTGCTGGGGCTGATTCGTGTTTATCCAGTAAACATTGATTAATGAACACGTTTCGTGGCTGTTTCCGGAATAAACACTTGAGCTGTTTGGACTAAAAACTATATAAAAACAAATTAAATATTTCCAGCCTGTTTCGCGTGAAAACATGTCTCTTTTTCCTACAATATTATATTAATAAACAGTAATCAAACAGTCTTTGTGTTTCTATAGGGAATTTTTTAGATTTTTCTTTGTGTGTCCCAGAAAGGATCATAATGAATGTTTTCCAAGCTGTTCGACGTGAAAAGAGTCTAAATGTTTCCCTGACAAACAGAGATGAAAACAAATAAAATATTCATTCGAGAAATATTATAAAAAACAGTAATTGTGCCGCTCATCGACACGATAGGCGCGCGATGAGCGAACAATAAGCGGCACGATAAGTGAGCGATGAGTACGCGATGAGTGTGCCACTCAGTGACACACTGAGCGACTCGCAGCCATCGCTTCGGCAACTCGCTCGGCGTACAGGTGGGTCATTGTGTTGCTCATTTCTTCAGCAACCGCGCTCATCGATGAATTATTAGCACCAGTGAGAAATGGATATCGCCGTGTACAACGCTGTACAATGCTGTCAAACAACACAGGCAACGTTAACAATAACAGTATGTCGCCTGATCGTGTTCCTCAGCATGTCCTCTGTCGAGGGAATGAGCGACACAATGACCCACCTACACGCTGAGCGAGTCGCCGAAGCGATGGCTGCGAGTCGCTCAGTGTGTCACTGAGTGGCACGATCACTATTTTTTAAAATATTTCTAGAATAAACATTTTATATATTTTCATCGCTGTTTGTCAGGGAAACATTTAGACTCTTTTCACGTCGAACAGCTTGGAAAACATTCATTATGATCCTTTTTGGGACACACAAAGAAAAATCTAAAAAATTCCCTATAGAAACACAAAGACTGTTTGATTACTGTTTATTAATATAATATTGTAGGAAAAAGAGACATGTTTTCACGCGAAACAGGCTGGAAATATTTAATTTGTTTTTATATTGTTTTTAGTCCAAACAGCTCAAGTGTTTATTCCGGAAACAGCCACGAAACGTGTTCATTAATCAATGTTTACTGGATAAACACGAATCAGCCCCAGCAGTGATTGGGTGGATAATTGTGGATAAGGATCTGGAATTTAATTGCCGTTGAATATGCCGCAGAGGATGTCGCGATGGAGCTTCGATATCGGCAATGCACATAGTGTGTTCATGGTTGAAGGAAACGGCGTCAAAGACAGCACTACGCGTTGGACGATATTTGGCTGGGAAGTTGTAATCAAACATTCATCTCAGCGTCAGTCTGGGTCGGGACGCTCGTTGTCCAAAGTCTTGCCCCCGTGGCTTAGAGAGTGTGCACTGTCCAATACTTGATGTGTGAGGCAAACAGGATCACGCGTTTACGCGCGAGGACTCGATGGGATGAAGAGAGGAGGATAAAATCGATGTTGATCAGGTTCGTCACTTGGCGTCTTTTGACCTGAATTTCTCAGCAAAGTAACAAGTTCCATATTAGGGTTCTCAGTCCGCGTTTCCAAATCGCCTTCTTTGTCGTCCCCCTGAGCTGGCGAAATTTCAAGGACTCGTCCGTCTCCAAGCTCGGTTGCGATATCCTCTGGAGCATATTCTCGATTAACAGCTTCTCCTACGGCGAACATAGTAATAACAGAAGCCCGCTATGGACAACCCGCTATGGACAACCCGCAAATGTTCTCATATATGCTCCCTCTGGCGCGAACTCATCCTTCGGTCCTCATCGATCTGGGGCAACTGCATCGACATCGACCATCTGACGCAGGACCAGGATGAATGGCGGGATGAGGTACTCCGAAGGACAGGGAATGCGTTAATGGCGGTGTACTCAGATCGCGTGTTCGTTGCAGTGGACACCAAGGAGGCCGGTTTTCTGGTGAACTTGACAAGAACTTGATTCAAAATCATTGGAACGGATAAAGATACTGCAAATTGTGCTCAGTTCTGCAGACGTTATCAACACCCATGGCGATACCTACACGTGACTAAGACAGGCAACGCCAGACGCGTAGTGAACTCTCTCGCTCATCTCCTATTCCCTGCCATTCCTCCAGCGGCACTGTGCAATCTTGGAATTGCTCACTAATACTGCGTATCGGCATATCACAAATCCTTATATTAATTGAACTCCCGACTTTCAATTTATATCAACACAAGTTACAATATCTGCTCGAATATCTTGCACGCCTTTAAAAGAGTAGAGTATATACAATACAATCTGAACTTCTGAAACAAGCAAACACTGGCAGGGCAATGATGTGTTGATAACAAGTCATCGAGCACATTTTACTACTAGTACGTCTACTAGCCAACTGGTGTCCATGATGAGAAAATCTATCCAGATAGAACAATTGAAGCCGTACCTATCGCCCTACGCGAAGGCGATATATTCTATAGCTCCAGAAGCTGGGAAGCTGCTTAGCATCCTCTGACCAGCTGATCGATGGATGTCTACAGATAGCCCCTTGCAAGGAAATACCATTTTGGTGCCCGTACCAGTACCAGTTCTCCTTAAGGGGCTCGGGAAAAGAGAAGACGAGGCAGTATGTACGGGAGGGGCAGGGACTTCGACATCAGGGATTTAGTATGCAAGAGTACTCCAAGTTGTAGACGTTCTTGTGGTCCTGGTTTGTAATATGGTTGAAACGGTATTGGCAGAGACCGGGGTAGATACTGATGAGGCCGTTGCTGTCGTAGAAAGGACGTGGAGATCCTGGACCGGGAAGGTGGAAACTCTTCTGCAAAACTAGGCCTGAGGGTGTCGCTTCTCCTGCTTAAGGGCTTTTGTTTTATTTCATCTGTCAGATTCATGAATGCAATCAGCTCTACAGGAATGAGCGACAGATACTCGGGAGCTCGTGCTTACTTGGCCTTGCTGTGTCCTGTCCACAGTGTTCGCATTGATCCCCGCCCATGTCATCATAAACAGTTCCGGCATCTATGTGCTCTAGAACGATCCTGGCGTGTAGCTTCATATTTTCCAGGAATGGAAAGGTAGGAAGACCTGAGACGTTGGTCAGTAGGACGCCAACGCGATCGTAGGTGTTGGATTACCTAGTTTCTGATATCCACTGGACCTGGTACAAAACATGAGACCACCACCTCGGTAGATGTGGTAATGAGGTGCATTGGTTGAGGCACCCTTAACTTCGATGTCAAATTTTGAGTGCTTTGAAAGGTACGAGGCACGGCGATAAAGTTGTTGCGGTGGAGGTGAGTGTGGAGGTGGTGGATAATGATGATGAACATGGTGGTGGTAGACTCCATCTATTACTTGAATTGAGGGTTGGACGCATGCATTTGCGTTGCTCTCATTCGCGTTGTGCGTGTTCGTGCAATTGCAGAAGTAGTTCATCGAATCATTCACCGAGGAATTGGCTTTGTTGGCATGAAAGTGATAGTCGCCCATCACCTGCGTGATTTTACTATCAGAGATGGTGAAGTTGCTCGCGTTAGAGAACATGGTCATGCTCGGTTGCAGCGACTCGAAGTTGCCATAGCGAAGCGTGCTCCTAGTCCTCACGGCCGGCATAAGTCCTCAACTCTGACGAAGAAAATCTGAGGGAGGAGGGAAGACGCTTTGATAAGGATGTACAGACAAATCAGTCACTGCTACACCGCCCCATGAACCAAGCGGAGTTTTCAGTTGAAACTCCGTTTAAGTACAGTTGTTTTCATAACTATACGGATTCCGGAATCGCGAAAAATAAAAAAGGCAGCCCCGCCATTCCCAGGGAAATCGGCGGGCCGGAACGACCATTTGCGACCGTTTTGAGCGCACGTGACTAAGGACGCCGGATTGAGACAAGTCTCGCGCTAGGGTTGGGTAAAAAACCCCCTAAGGGGTTTTTTACCGGTAATTTACCACTAAATCTTTTGGCAGGCGGTAATTTACCAGTAATTTACCGGTAATTTACCTATCACGTGATTTTGGTTTATGGAGGTTTTTTTTTTGGCGCCTGCGGCGCTATAGGATACACGGAAGCTACCTAAACAATTTATTGGTATACATTCTGGCTAACCTGTAGTATCAAAAAGACATTGAGAAGTCATTGTCATCAGGATTTGGCTCAACTTGGGTTGCGTTGACCAAGTCTTTGTTGTCTTCAGCCTGCAGATTGTCTCCGTACAATGAGAGGAATGTCGATAAAGTCTTGGACTGCAGGTTAATAGCTGAGTTTGATTCAGCATCAAGTCGTTCTGCAGTGAGATTTTTCACGTTAGGATCAAGTGGTTCATCCAGCCATGCATCGTCTTCATCATCCAGCAATAGATCAGACTCTGATCTATCTGACGTCGAGTTGAAGATCTTGCTCTTGATGTCGTAAAACTTTACTGTTGGCTTCGGAACTGCGTGTTTGCGTGACTAAAGGGCATTAAGATAGTAAACATATGATATTAATACTATATTTACCTTGTTTTCAGTGGAATAATGTTGACGGACGATGGTTCGAGCTGCCATCTGCCCCACACGTAGGCGGCTTCGGAGCGGAGGCGTAATCCACGTAAAGGCGGAGACTGTTCTCTCTTCTGGCATGGAATTCACGCGAATTGAGAAGATTTACGAGTCTTTACGTAGTAAAGTGAGTTCTTTTCACCGAGCGAAAAAAACGTACGCTCTGTTGCCCCCCATCAGTGATGCCATCAGATTGCATCATATGGACCAGGTCTAGACTCTAGAGCCGCGGCCCAATTATATATCACGTGCTTCGGTGCATAATGCATACCTTACATAATTTTATACAGCCATTATGAGTCTGGGCCGGAAAAATGATGGCTAGGACTCAGGAGAGCGGGATGATGCTCTCCTGTGCCGGATATGCCCATAGGGATGGCGGGACCATTCCCGCGCTGTGGGTGGGGGCGGGTGAGGGTGCGCACTCGGGGCTGTAGCAAATCATGTATAAACAATGCAGGAAATGGCCCTTGGGGGCTCGTTCTCGCTGTAGCACGCAGCGGGCGGGGTTTTCGAGCACGGAAAAAGCGGGATATGGATATGGGGATATTTTACAATTTATTGACACCATTTCCGCGGGGCGGGGAGGGGGCGACGGGGTGGATGCGGCGGGATGCGTTTGGATGACATCCTAAAAATAGAATAGTTCAAAAAGCTCATTATTCTTTCGTTTTTCTCTATTTTTATTTTGGCATACATGTATTCTATCTAATACAACTGATTTTCGAAAGAAAAAATAAGAAAAAAGGACTGGAATGGTTGGATGTGTTGCAAGCGCTTTAGATGATGCTCAGCAGGATTACCGCATCGGGGTAAATATGCCTTTTTTGGGTACTTCATTGGGCTTTTCAAAACTTCAAGGGAACTATATTTGTATTAATCAATATATTCACTATCTACATATACATATACAACATATATATTATTTGAGGGCAAAGGAGAGGGTACCCACCCTCGCCCTCACCATCGCTGTCCTCGCTCGCCTTCCTTGCCGTTTGTTGTTCATCACTGCCTCCACAGCCGATAATGCGAGCAGCGAGAAACAAGGAAAGGAGAGAGGAGGGATGAGAGGTGAAGACGGAAAGAGAGTGCAGAATACGACATTGGGTGTCGCATCCGCCTTCTCTCCCTGTCAGCCCTGTTCTACCCGTCTGTCTCTCTGCTTGCCTCGCTGCTCACCTTTTCACCTCCCCATCCCTCTCCATGCTCACCTCCCGCAGTTGGACCCATCGGTCCTCGTCCCACGTTCCCGTCGTTGGTCGTTGGTCGTCGTGCGTGCCTTATTCGTGCCGTCCTCATTCGTCGTCGTTGGTCGTTGGTCGTTGGTCGTCCGTCCGTCCTCGTCCTCGTCATCGGTCCATCGTCCTCCTCGTCAGTCGAAAAGCCAGGTTGTACGAGCTGCGAAGAAGATGATATCTGATCGTCTCCTTCGCGGCTTGTACGACCTGGGAGGGTGCCAGCGGCGAGGAGCAAAGAGAGGAGGGACGAGGAAGTGCAGACGGAGAGAGAGCGCAGAGCACAACATTGGCTGTCGTATCCGCCTTCTCTCCTCGCTAGCCCTGTTCTACCCGATCCGTCTCTCTGCCTGCTTCGCTGTCCTCCATCCCTCGTCCCCCGTTATCCGTCGGTTGGTCGTTCATCGGTCGTCGGTCATCGTCGTACGTCCGTCCCCCATCCTTCCGTCCGTCGTTTGTCCGTCGTCGTTGTACGTCTGTCGTCGGTCGTACTTCCGTCCATTGTTCGTCCCCCGTCCATACGTCATACGTCGGTTGTCGTTCGTACGCCGTACGTACGTCCGTCTGTCGTCCGTCGTATGTCGTCATCGTTGTCGGTTGTCATCCGTCCGTCCCTCATCCATCTGTCCTTGAGCTTGTGAGTCCATCGCCCATCCGTTGTCTGTCCCTCCTCGTCCGTCCCTCCTCATCCGTCCCTCATCCGTCTGTTGTTGCTGTCGCTGTCGTCATCGTGCGTATGTCCTCGCCGTCCAGGGTGATTGGCCTGAAGAAGCTGCCCCACATCCTTCATTGGAAGGGAAGGGGGGCTGTGGTGTGTCCAGAGAGGCCGGCCACATCCCTCAGTTGAGGGGAGTAGCGCACGGCGACGTGGGGAGAGGGAAGGAGGAAGGGTGGTGGTGGTTGAGAGCAAGATCAACCACAGTTGACGTGGTTGATCTTGCGTTTCGGCGACTTCCGAGACGCGTTTGATTGGCTGCGGCTGCCGGCCCGCGTCGTTCATTTTCGTCGTCGTCGTCGACGACGTCGAGATCGGGGCCGATCTTGTATGGATAACAAAATTTACTTCGTAGATAACATCTTAGGGTATAATATTATTGTTTTCTTGTGTTTGTAATAGAATTTTTAGTCTCCAATTCTTTTTTATGAAGCAAAATTACTTACAGACAAGATGAGTAGTAAAAATCTGATGCATAATTGACTGACCTTCAGTGCGATTCGAGATCACAATGTCAGTACTGATTTTTCTTCAAAACCAAACAGTGGAATAGCAGAATATACTACAGAGTATATACAGTATAAGCAAAAACATGCTGTATGGGTACAGGTTAAGCGAGGGTTGGAAATGTCCAACCCATACCCTTACCCGCCATACCCTTGGGTAAAACCTGCCGCGGGTAGCTGTACCCGTGCGGATCACTAATGTCAGTCAGAATATGTTAGGATCCTTTAAACCCTTTTACGGGAGGTAGGGAGGGGGCTGGGCTTACCAGACTGGTCAGTTCAACTTTGTTCTCGATAACGAGACTGGGGCCCAATAAATTGTAAAGATATAGTTCTTAAATGCTATATAATATTGATAATAACTATTAGTGCAGGTAGTATGTTTTACTTTATGTATAAATTACGCCTCTGTCAGAATCTGTAAAGGCTCGTATTGCCATGCGAAGCAATGGCCCATTAAAGCAAGTTTGATTGCGAGAACCTGGGAAGAAACTGTGAGATTAACGAGAACGATAACCCTGAAGTAAAAAAAAAAAAATACTACTGCTTACAGGTAGAATAACTGCCAATTCATTGTTCTCCAACATTTGCCACCACATTACGATTCCATGCTTGTCATCGACAGGTTCATTAAATGGATATTGTTGACGTGCATACTTTTTTAGCTCGTCGGAGAACTTGCGCTTGAATTCTGTTGCACGTCCTCGCCACTTTGTCAACGAGGGTTTGTGACCATGTAGAATCTCTTGATGCGCGAGTCCGAGCAAGTATTGGCCGACTGTTTTGAATGTTGATATGTGACGTATACCTTCGAGCCCAGCCGGGATCTCCATCAGTGGCGGATTTGTGTGAAAGAGATCTGACTGTAGATAAGCTAGAATATAGAACGACAAATTAATGACCAGGGATATCATCGGTGAGTACTAGTGAGTTGCAACGCACTTGGGTTCAGGTATGCACCGGATAGATAAAGATTTGAAGCTGTTGATAGATTTCCATTACCAAAAATTTGATTATGACGAGCGTTGAGAATGCCAATGACTTGTTCTTGAACTTCTTCAGGGAACTCAGCATCTGGGTTGACGAGCGCTTCTTTTATTGCCCACAGCATGGCATGCCAAAAAAGATAAACATCCCCCGCAGTGGCTTCATTCGCTTCAAGGCAGGTGAGTGCTTTCAATGCAGGTGATCCGAGGTCTATCAAGCGTGCAAGACCAAACTCAAACTCGAGTGAGGCACGAGTCTGACCACGGAAGTGCACAGCGAGTTTCTAGTGGGAATTAGCAGTCATTCATATGGGAGAATATATATATGGACACACTCCCATGTCAAACTTTGCGCGTTCTACAATTTTGCGGATGCAGGGAAGGTTGCGCTGCAGTGACCATGCCGCAATAATGACCGTTCCAAAGCGAGTTTTTCCGATTGCGTCCAAGCCCTTTGTGATACCAAGCAAAGGGTGAACTGCTGCGAGTTCCGATTCTCCTATGTGCGATTTGTGGAATTTTGTGATGGTAGAACGAAGGATGGAGATCGTGTTATTGAAATAATCAAGGCGAACAATATCCTTGATCATATTGCTGATGAAATGCACAATGTCGGGAAGGTTCAAGAGTGTCGGTATCTCTTCGGCCAGGAGCTCACGAAAGAGTCGCGTATTTCCTGTACTGTCGCTCACAATTGCGCCCATTCGCATACGTCCAATCTGGTCAATCATCTTCAAGACCGAGGAGTTAGATCTAAATATAGATGTGTACGGCCCGAGACGTCACTGACCTCGAGAACAAATGCCTTAATCCAGGCAGCTGTGTGAGACTCCGATGTTCCTTCTCTCACGTCCATCAAGTACACCTTCCCTCCCTTCGTCGACATGTGCAGCGTCCAAAATGCCTCTCGTCCGGTGGTCGTCCCTCCATCGCATGAAATTGTGATGTTATCTTGGGTCTTCAGGTAAGAAATTTGCAGTTGCTGGATGCGTGCTGCCTCGCCAATGATTTGTTTCTCCTCCAGCGTGGCGCGTGTTGCAGGGACGTAGGTGTGGTCAGCAGTGACAAAAGCCTCCTTCCATTCGTCGAGATCCAGAATACGACTTGGAAGACCAGCACAGCAAATCAATTTGACGATAGCAAGATCAAGCATTTTATGGCGTTTGGCCTTTCCCGCCTTGCGTGCCTCGGCAACAAATCCGTCCATCGAGTTCACTTTCTTTGTGGCCTGCGAAGCGTCTTCGTCGACTTTCTTTTTCTTCACAACCAGGATGGCTCCAGGCGGCGTTGTGGTGCTGGTCTCCTCGGAAAGGCCGTGAGATGGAGCTTGTGATGCTGCGTAGTTTTTCGCTTTCGTTCGAACATTGAGCGGTAACTTGTGACAGTTTACTGCATGGCGAACGGTGCGTCCTGTGTTTCGATTACTGAATACACATCCGCAGCCACCAAGGCAGCGGTACAACATCTTTTCTGGTTCTGATTTTCGGTAACATCGCTGCAGGATTTCATCGAGAAGTTTGTTCTTTGGCCGACCTCCAAGCAACGAGGACCTAGAAACTTTCTGAACATCAACGAGATCCTCCATGTCCACTCGCTCATCGACCTCATCTGGCTCCAGCAGTTCGGTGTCCGAGTCTTTATAGTCATTGCTGGATGAATTTTGAACGCCAAAGATGCTCTCGAGTGATGTTTGGTGCGTTTGGTTGTTGTTCGCTCGTTCTTTTCCTTTCACATCCTTACTTGGTTTCGGTTTCAGTGTCGGCATTGGCTCCTTTCCTCCTTCTCCGAACCCGACTCGGAGCTTAGCATGGAATGCGTCACTAGCTTCAGTCGTCATAGTCGAGTTGCTATGGGTCGACACCATCTGAGAATCCTGTGCCATATTTGGTCAGTACTACTCATTGCGCATATTTGGCAGGACTAACGACACACCTTTCTTCTGAGAAGTGAAATTGCATTGACGAGTTCATCCATTCTTGCAAGATTACAAAAGTGACTTCCCCTTACAAGAAGGGGGACCGATGGTAGGATACGGTGGGCAAGAGCATTGATGGTAAGGATTGAGCATGAATATGTGTCCTCCTGCGGTGTAATTGACAAATTTTCGACAGAAAATCGCTCCAGAAACGAAAAATGAAGCCACCATGATATGATTTCGATGAGTTCAGAGGGAGGAGGGTGGCCAAGTGGATCTCCATATTGCATAGTATGTTTGACTGTGTCGATAACCAAGCCAGTCCAATGATTACTGAGATCCTCCTGGTTCGGAAGCACGACATCGCCATTCGGGTTGATACAAACTGCAACTGCCATACAAACAAGCTCAACAGAACCATCCACCATCTGCTCGCTGAGTTTCCGAATGAAACCTGTAGAATTATCGTCGAGGTAGGTGCTGCGATTGTGTCGATAACACCCGATAAGCTTTTGATTGAAGTGATTAGGTTGCACCAATGCTCGGGTTCCCACTTTCTCTGCTTTTTCGTTGAGTCCAACTGCCATTATATCCATCTGAGCATCCCCTAACCACTTCTCCGAACAGAGTGGAATAAGATCAATGATAGAACCTCCGAGATCTGCCGGCATCATATATGTCCATGGAACGTCGGTGAGCATGTTCACTGCGCCTATGCTCTTCATTTTCTTCAACCACTTGATAGCGTCGGACCATCTCTTCTGATGTTCAACAACATAATACACCTGCACCCAGTAGTCCAATACCCACAATGGTAGCCGAAGAACTTGTACCGGTGTTGCGGGGTAATTGAGTGATAGAAGAATATTGTCGGGTGTTGGAAGGTTTTCAGAATAGGTGGCCAGTCGTTTTTGAATATGATGTATGTGAGTTAGAGGTGGGATTGCCAGTGCCTGTAAGAATGCAATGTTTTCTTTGCTTTTGACAAGGTTAGGCTGTTTCGAGAAGAGTTCGGCGTCCGTGAGTGCTAGAAGGTCGGGTGAATTAACTCTTGGTGGCAAAGTGAATTCCGACAGGTCAACAACATTGAGAGCATTATCGGGGAGTAGTATCGATGAGATATCCGTTGGTATGGGCATTTTGCTATTATAGAATTGTACGCTACTACACTCAGAAGTCCTATGCCAAAAAAAAGGCGGCATCCCGCCCGGCCCGACGATCACGTGACCATATGGTAAAAAACCTCCCAAACCTGTCCCAGGGGGGAGGTAATTTACCAGGTAAATTACCGGTAAATTACCGGTAAAAAACGTTTTGGTAAAAAACTAGGGGTTTTTTACCCAACCCTATCTCGCGCGCCCAACGGACGCGACCGGAGACACCGACCGAGACTTTGACATACATGGGACACTATTTGGCCAAATTTCTCAGATTTTGGTCAATATCCCTGGGCTCTCAAGTGCGAAAACAGGGCATCCGAACACCCTGGAAATGACCGATTTTTCAATAAAAAAAAGGCATGTTTGGTCGGCACGTGATAGGACCCCCCGGAACTCATAGCGTGTCCTCGTCTCTCCTCCACCTCCTTGCCCTGGCCCGTCCCCCAGAACACTATCTCACTGCGCTGGACTCCACTATGTAAATCGGGTTTACCAATCGTTACTATTAGGCTGGGTGAGTTATCTGCCCGGCTGTTTCCGGGCAGATAACTTTTCACCTTGTGTAATACCTTATGCGCCCATAACAGCGCGTAATTTTTTAAAATTTAAGAATTATACTCTATATGTGAGCTACAACATGTCTGTCTCCTAGAAATTTATAGAAACACCCTTGAGGATACGTAATGGTGGCCATGGCAGATAATTCGACCAAAAGTTATCTGCCATACACGTGACGCGGCCCGCGCTTGACCTCCAGATAGGCGCCGACTTCATAGAAAATACGTCCATACCGGGCGCACCCTGCCTTTTCACGATCTCAATTAAATACAAATGCAAAGAATACGTATTTAATTACCTGCTGTTTGCTTTTCAGAAGTTTAAATTTAATTCTATATAGTGTGGCTTTTTCTTTGTCCTTGAGCATGCATGTCGTATGTCCGGGACGCATTCTCGGGACGCGCAACGCGCGAAGAAAAAAATTGATTATTCAAGGGTGTAAAGAACACTATTTCCAAGTAAATTCCGATATCTTGGGCTTCGAATAGCCGTTTGCAAATTTCTATAATCTTTCATTTCTCCCTCCTCCTTCCGTTTTGGAATTCTTTTTTGTGATTCTTAGGTAAGATCACCCAGCCTATCCATGGGAAAACCGTAAATCATACTGACAGAAAGCGACCAGAAAGGTCGGAATTTTTCAGGAGCTCTTTAAAGGACACGAGCACACTTTTTTCGGCGAAACAAGCTCATGAGAGAGTAATAAAGTTTATCAGTAGAAGCCAAATGGAAATGTATAAGGCCGACGAATCATGAGCAAAAGAGATAAATGGACCCTATTACAGGAATAAAAGACTTCGCATACAGTAAGCTATCTAGAAATGTAAGAAGAAAACAATATGTCCACGGTGTAATACTAGCGAGTCAAGCGTGCACCGTACACTACTTTTGCTAGCCGAACAGCGTCCACGGTAGAAAAACAATCCAAATAAGGTGAACCGTACACCCTACCTGGAGGCGAGGCGACATTCCGATAAGCCAGAAAGCCCCTCTCATCGCGAAGGTGTCCTAAAACGCCAATGATTCAGTCGCCAACAATCCGGGATGATCCTCGGCTACCACCGGCCACCTAACCGATGGGCGCCTACGGATAAGCGCTGAGTGCATGCAGGGGGGTTATTATTATTTCACCCCGGAGCGATCGAGGTGGCTGAAGAGAGCGGCTCTGGGGGAGGCTGTGGTGGAGGTGGCGGATTTGTGAGCTACAGCAGCATGAGCATGCATGCAGGGGTACTCGTATATGTTCTCTTTGTCTGAGGAGTCGTCGAGAAGAGGGGGAACATAGTTTGTGATGTTGTATCGTGCGTGCTCTGGTGGAAGTGCAGGCTGATAGTATCCGAATAAAGGGGGCGATGAAAATGGAAATTTCAGCGGAGTCCAGTCATAGGCATCCCGTTCATCCCAATTACCCTTTCTCTTGGGCATGTAGCGCCTGAAGTATTCGGGTCGTTTTCTGCTTATATCGCAATAAATCCCAGCATCGATCTGTTCCAAAACAATCCTAGCGTATCTTTCCATATTCCCCATTGACGGAAATTCTGGAAGACCTGAATATGTGTACGATCAATAGGATATCGAAATAAGAGACGAACGCGCTCACCTAACTCGCGATATATGGGGCTGAACATCGTGCAAAACATGATATCGCCCCCTCGGAACACATGATAATGCGGCGCGTCAGGCAACACCGACGAAACTTCGATGGTAAAATCCTTTTTTGAGAGGTATGAGGTATGGCACTTGGTGTCCGGATAGTGGTGATGGATGTGATGATGGTAGTCTCCACCCGCTTGGACTGATGGCGTGGCGGATGGCTTTGCAGCGGTGTTATTCGCAGTCTGAGTGTTGGTGGTGTCGCCAAAAACTTTCATCGTACTATTGGGAGTGGCTTCGGCGCTGTTGGCATGGAAGTGATAGTCACCCATGACCTGCGTAAATTTTCCGTCGGAGATCGTGAGGTTCGTCATGTTGGAGAACATCGTCATTCGCGGTTTAGGCGAGTCGCCGACATCAGCCGCCGCGCTCGCCATCCTCGCGAAGAGCAGAAGCTCGTGCTAGAGGAGTCTAGTCTCCAGGCGAGTAAGTGGAGGAGGGGAGGAGAAGACGTGTGGGTTTTCGAATAACCAGTCTAGCGATTATATAGTATTGCACCGCAGACCTTTGTATTGCTTAATTCGGCGGACAATGAGAAATGCTGTGAAACTGTCATATCCTGACTTCCGGCACTCATCTCGCTGGGCCCCGCCCGCCGAGGCGGTGCCCCATGCACACCTTTCAACCATGTAATAACGTTATGTGATCATTTGGGGGCGATCGAGCAATCTTTAAATTCTTCGCATTGCGCAAAGCAGGCTCAGGCGGGCTTAGAAGATTCGGCAGTGTATCCGAAGACGCGCGGGGTAGCCACCGCGCGGAATCTGAACCAGCACTTATTTTAGCACGGGCGTCTCGGAAGCTGGTCAGCGGCTAATTGTGCTTGAATTATCGGTGCCGCGCTTGTCCAGGTGCGACTGCGGCCAAGGTTGGGCTTCGTATTGCAATACAATCCAGGAGGAATTGTTTGGCCCGTGGACGCGTGCAATCTACTATGCAGTTATTAATAATATGGACATCATAAATCGTTTCAGGATTGGAATTGAGAAAACTATGGAGCGATATCTGCCTTGTGTTTCCCATTTCAAGTTGACTTCGTGATGATCACGTTCGAATCTGTCTCTGACTAACCACACGTACAATTCCCCAGTCCATGTATTTTTAGCTCTAGACTAATAACTGCTCTACACGGGATTGGTGCGTCCGTGGAATGAGTTTAAAGCGCTACATTCGTGGATCCTAGCATAACGTTCATACGGAATGAACTTCCTATCTTTTCTATGTCACCATTTCGTCGTCTTGTGAATATACATAATTTCCGGCGAGTTATCTATAATCCCACGATTACCCAAGCTTGGAAGTTCAGGCCAAGAACATTTAGAGCAAATTAAGGTTGCTGGAGTTTATGACGTGCGAAAGCGGAAACTCAAGAGCAGCGAATAGTTCCAGGGCGTCGCAACCTTAGCATTGTAAAATCTCTACATAGCAGGATTCATCGATGTTGCGATATACATCATGTTCGAGATCGAGATAAGGTCTATAAAGTGCATGACATATCAACTCGTTCAGTTCATCTGATACGGATGATAGCTGAACAGAACAGTCTTACGGATGACACGATCTTTGCATATTCTCCTCGAAAGGACGAGATGTCCCAGTCTCGAGGGCAGATTACCTCGACCAAAGGTTTTCTCAATAGTCTTGCGTTCTTCAGTTCCGAGGACGTTTCCTATTTTTATGGCATCAATCCCAGCTCGCCGAGTGAGCGAAGGCGCTGTGGAAGGGCGATTCACAAGGTGACAAGAATTCGGGCGAAATAAGGTTCCTTACGCCGAGATTTATTCTTGGAAACTGAGGGCTCTAACACAGACAAGCTAATCACTCCCGCGCGCGACGTGACTGGGGGGGGGGGATATAAGGCCAGTGCCACGCCCTTCTGATCCTGGAAATAATCTCCCTGTACGATGGAAGTGCGATAGCGAGCGATCATCCTGAAAATAAAAGATTAGATAGAATCGATGGCCTTCAGGATACTCGTAGGGCTTATTTCTGTGAGAGAACATTCTTACTAAATTTACGTCTGATGATAATCACCGTGAGGCTAGCCTCGAGGCGGGGTATTCTGCAAAAGAGCGCGAGTTTCTATTACCTCCTAGGCATGTGCGCCTGATGACTCTCCACGGTTAATTCAGGGATCTCATCAACACAATACCGCTTCTGGCGTTGGAGACTTCTGCATGGAGGTATTCAATGTCGTGAAAAGATACGTTTTGCTCCTGGAAGGATTGGATCTAAAGGGGCCAACGCCGGAGATGCCGATCGGGATTGCCATATATGGTGGTCTGATTGCGGCGCTCCCCAGATATATTTTTTACTTTTCCGAGCGCATTGGAGGATTCTCTCATCATATCCCTTTCTTCCCTCCACACCTCCATCCGCCAACGAGAAGAAAGCGAGCATGTCCTCTACCGCACGGACCACCACGACCGTCCCCGCCCGACGCCGGCGTCACTCGGGCTCCATGGATGCGACCGACCCCAACCTCCCCTACAACCTATTCAGTAGCAGTAAGACAAATTCGGGTCTGGGAATCGAGCCGCCGCCCCGGCCCAAGTCGACCCCGGGCGAGCGTCCTGCGCAGCGGCGGCGACAGAAGAGCCCCACGCCAAACAACGAGGCCGTGGAGGACGATGACGGAGAGGGCGGCAACGACGATGGAGAGGAGGCGGTAGTGATGGTGCACCACGACGACAACGGCGCTGTGCCGGTCATGCAGATCGACGAGGAGATGAAGAGCCCCGCGCCCCGCAGGATCCTCGATCACGCTGTGGCACCCATCACGATACTGAAAAACACGCATAACCACAACACTCCTTATTCCGTAACCACCACCACCGCAACCGGCGAGCGCCCTACACGCCCTCTTCCAGCCTCAAAAGCACGCAAGATGGCTTCAACAGCCGCCACAACGCAGAATGCGAACCCGCATGCTCCCATTCAGCACCCCGCGAATCCAGCCATGCTGCCTGTGCAGGCGCACGTCCCCAAGGGCGCCGCCGCGCTCACGCAGCGCAGGCTCTTCGTCATCCTCGAGCAGGCCTGCTTGGAGGCGTACAAAGTGTCCGGCGGATCAGGCTCGGGCCCTGGTGGAAAGGGACGCGGAGGCAAGGACGGCGGCGAGGCCAAGTACACGCTGTTGAACTGTGATGATCACCAGGGCATTTTGGCGAAGACAGGCAGGGACATTGCGGATGCTCGTCCGGATATCACACACCAGGTATGTCTCATCACGATGTTTTTTCGAGCCCTCTTGTCCTTTTTTTTTTTCACCCTGATGCCTCATGGACGAGTCTAAATGCCTGTATTTTTAGTGTCTTCTCACTCTCCTGGACTCGCCCCTCAATAAGGCCGGGTTGCTGCAAGTTTACATCCACACTGCTCGCGGCGTCCTCATTGAGGTCAACCCGCACGTCCGGATCCCGCGCACGTTCAAGCGCTTCAGTGGGCTCATGGGTGCGTCCATTTTTCGCCTATCAGTCACCAATTCTCTAAAACGTGCCCCAGTACAATTGCTCCACAAACTCTCTATTCGAGGCGTTAACGGCCCAGAGAAACTGCTCAAAGTTGTCAAAGTGCGTTTTGTGCCCTTCTTTTTTTTAGTCTTATCGGCTACACGCAGCAACTCTGACATCGATACGTCGCCAGAACCCCGTTATCGATCATCTGCCTCCCAACACGATCAAGCTCAGTATGTATTCCAGCATTCCATAGGAACTTCCGCCCTTGCTCATTCGGCTTTTTCCTTATTCTAGCTCTGTCAGGTGATGCTCCGACGCAGCGGCTCTCGAAGTATCTCCCTACGCTTCCTACGACGCATAACATTGCGGTGTTCGTAGGCGCTATGGCGCGCGGTCGGGACGATTTTGCGGATGCGTATGTGGATGAGAAGATTGGGATCAGCGAGTATCCGCTCAGCGCTAGTGTGGCGTGCGGCAAGGTGCGTCGATCGAGTTTTCGCTAATCTTCGCGTAAGATTGAACACGTACTTGATTTCGTTTCATTCTAGTTCTGTTGCGCCCTCGAAGAACTTTGGGACATCGTTTAAAAGGATGCTGTTATGACTCAACGTCAAGAAGGTATTCTTTTTTTAACATCGGCCTTTCATCTCCGCTTCATTTCCTTCCCGTGCTCTGTATAAATGTACCCCTATTTTCTCAAACATCAAAACAAAAAGGAGCTTCGAACCCCATCGCTTAATTTTCTTGTCTCTATTCCTGTCTGTCTGTCTTTATTACTACGTTCGCGCTCCAGTTCCCAGCCATCTGCACTTCAACTCGCAGAACCAATCCATCCCTACCCCATCCTTCCCTCATTCTCACACCCCAAAAATTGCCATCGCAAGCACCATTTGCTATCGCATCTTGTACTATCCATCCATCCATCCATCCATCCATATTCACATCACATCACACTACGCATGCATGACCTGTTATTTTATTTCACGACTTCACGCTCTACATCTCGGTTTTTTCGCTCTGTACATCCATCCGTCCATCATCCATTCATTCATTCCGCATCCATCCGTTGTCACTATTAGCTTTGACATATACGCATACTCACATTACATATATACTTACACTTACATACGCTACACGATATCCGACCTTATCCTTTTTTATATATCTTACATCTTACATCGCACCCTTTTATCCTACTTTTTTCCAATCACCCTCCCTCGTCGCCGCTACCTTTCACCTCCCTCTCATCCGTCCCCCCATCGACCACCCCCACCCCTTTTCGTTCTCCCCGATATCCGCCCCTGCGTGTCCTCATCACATACACCATATGCGATGGCGCGCGCACAACGGCGGTCTTTTCCCCTCTCTTAATTTCGTTCTTACTGCTTTCCCCCACTTTCTCTCCTTCCCCATCAAATCCGATCACTGCATGCTCCTGCGACTCAACTCGCACCTGGCTGGCTGGTTCTCGGTCCCATGTTTAGTTTCGTTGACTGTTAGTTTGTTTCGTCCAGATGTTTCATTTTTGCGGTCTGGTTTATTTGAATAACATAAAATTTGCGATTTGTGGGTTGAGTGGTTGTTGAGGTTATGTTCTTTTTTTCATTGAAAGTACGATGCCTGATGGTAAGATGTGCAGAAGTAATCGCAATAAGTATTTCTGGCCACGTCTCCCAGATTTGTCTTCAGTAAATCCGTCACCGCCCCGCCCGCTGCGGCTTGCCATCATCACCGCTCACACTGCCACTTTTTATGTCATAAAACGTGTTCTGGTTTCCAACCTTTCTTTCTTCCACCACCACAACCACCTCCACCTCCAACGCTGTTGATCCAGCGCACGAAATAAAAGAGCCAGCACAAAACCGCACCCAGAAGCCGATCCATCCTCCGATCATCAGTGCCGGAGCCGTTAGCCAATAACCAGGCCCCATCACCCCGGCAGCCATCATCCGCCACCACTCCACCCCTCACCGCTGCCACCACCACCACCACTATCGTCACCCATCCCATCCCGTCACCCCACCTCACATACCCCAACCCAAATCATGTCTACAATCCCACAAGCGGCGAACGCCTCGCCCATGCCAGAGGGCGTCACGGACCCGAACTACCAGCCCGAGCCGGGCAGGCTAGGCAACCTGACGGTGATGCAGCTGCACACGCTCGAGAAGTTTAGGAAGGAGCTCCAGGACGAGGGCTTTTTCGAGGAGAAGAGGATGAATGATCAGATGCTTTTGAGGTGCGGGTTTTTTTTTTTTTTTTTTTTTTGCTCTGCTGGCTTTTCGTTGGGGTTGTTTCTTTACCCCCTCCTTTTTTCGAGGTGGGGACGCTTTGGGTGGGGAGATTTGGGGATAACTTCATTGGAATGGAGAGATGCTTGTGCTTCGGATCGTGGCGTCGTCGTCGTCGTCGATGACGAACTCAGACGATGATGACTTGTCAGCGCCAGCGATGCGCATGTCCGTGCGCGTAGGGCTGCACATCAGGGGCGAGATGGGACATGTGGCCCCAGCCAATCTGTTTACGGTGCACGCTGGCACGCGATGGCAGCCGCGATGGTCTGCGGCTGCGGCAGGCGCATCACCTGCGTCTCCGTCGGCGCGATGCTGAGTCTGGATAGGAGGGTCGGGCGATTGGGGTCTTTCTGGTTAATGGAGCGTGAGCCATCGATGCTGTAGGGTTGCGATAGGAATGTCTGCGTTGCTGCCATCACGCTGTCTCCCATCATTCACGGTGTGGAGGAAGCTCGGCGTGATGGATAAGCGTGTTGCAGATTATCTCTCATCGTAGGGATGATTCTTTCTCTCAGATTCGATGCCAGCGAGCATCTAATGCACGCGCGATGCAAGCTGTGGACGGAACGTTTCCACGATCTGCTTGATTTTCGCTGGCGGGATCATGCTGATCCTTTCTGGGCGATGGAGTGTTGCCCAAAGAATATCCCTCTTTTCCAAAATCCCTATTTCATCGCGATCGCTTCTTTTTTTTTCTTGTCAAAATGACTACGCATTTCTTTCGTCACCTCCCCTTTGTCATTGTTCTTCTGCGTTTGTCAGACATAGTAACTAATAACCTAGTCCTTTCACTATCCTTCTACCCACCTTATAGATTCCTCCGGGCGCGCAAATTCGATCTTGCGAAGGCGAAGGAGATGTTGATCAATGCGGAGAAATGGAGAAAGGAATTTGGTGTAGATGAGCTCAACAGGTGCGTTCGAATTTTGATTCCGTTATTCGCCTTTTAACGCGTTCTTTAGGAGTTTCGATTTCAAGGAGAAGGCAGAGGTAGACAAGTACTATCCCCAATTCTACCACAAGACTGACAAGGTATGCATGTTTTCCTCCCTGGTCGAAATGTTGTCTTACGCCATGTACCAGGACGGTCGTCCACTGTACATCGAGCGCCTGGGCAAGCTCGATATCAAAGCCCTGTACGCTGCCACTACGCAAGAGCGCCAACTCCAACGCCTCGTCTTCGAATACGAGAAGTCACAAAAAACCCGACTCCCCGCATGCTCCGCCGCCTTCGGGCACCCCGTCGAGACCTATTGCACGATCCTCGACCTGGGCGGCGTATCCCTGTCTAACTTCTACCGTGTCAAAGACTACGTCTCTGCGGCGTCGTCCATCGGACAGGATCGCTACCCGGAGACGATGGGCAAGTTCTACATTATCAACGCGCCGTGGGCGTTCAGCGCTGTGTGGGCGGTGATCAAGCCGTGGCTTGATGAAGTAACGGTGAAGAAGATCGATATTTTGGGGAGTGGGTATAAGGATACACTGTTGAAGCAAATTCCGGTGGAGAATTTGCCCAAGGAGTTTGGGGGCGCATGTACGTGTGAGGGTGGGTGCTCGATGAGCGACGCTGGGCCGTGGAATACGGTGGAGAAGGCTTGATTTGAGCCGGAGGATAGATGGGTGGGAGGTGCTTGAGGCATTCTTTTGTCTGTTTAAGCTTGACTTTGAAATCGTCACATACCTTGGTTGTTTTCCTCTGCAAGTCAGCATACCATACCTATACAAGTGATATCGATACAGTATTTCTGATTCGACTTTTTTTTTTTTTTCATTCGTAATCATCTGCTTCTTTTTTGTCTTTTTAATATTCGTGTCGTAAATTTTGGATCGCATTGGAACTTCCTGGAGCATATTTAGGAGTGGTTTTCTTCGGTGCCCACACCAGGTGCCTTTTGGGAGGCCTTATTTAGGTAATTTCGGCCGCGTGGGTCGCTTGAACCGTGCTTGAACGTTTGAACCGCGACGCCTACCATGGACCCAAATTCTTCTGTGGCCAAGGAATGCTCCGAGCCTCCAATATCCAAACTCAACGTCGACGTCCTCATGCAAATATTCTCTATCAACGTCGAGCTACATCCTCCCATCCCAAAACGCGACTACCCAAACTACGAACCCCGATCTATGAGCCCCCTGACCAACACACGGTGCTGCTCCCAGGTGTGCAAGTTCTGGCGCAGCATCATCCTCGGATCTCCATTGCTCTGGGCGAACAGCATCGACCTCGATACGCTTCGCCAGCGGAAGGATACGTGGCGCCGCGAGGTGCTGCGGCGGACGGGTACTGCGTTGCTCGTGGTGCGGTCGACTTTGGCGCCTGAGCTTGGGACAGCAATGGAACGCTTTGCGATGGATATGATTTGTGCGAACTGGGAGAGGATGAAGGTTTTGGATATTGCTGTCGATTCGCCGTCGTTCCTCAAAAGCGTGAAGGTGAAGTTCCGTCGTCCGGCGAGGAATCTCTACGCATTTGCTATCACTAGCCTTCGATTAGGGACGGCTGAGAGGGTGTTGGAGGGCGCGCTCTTTGCAGGGAAGGCCCCTAGGCTTTCTATTTTTTCTATCACGAGCTCTAGTTCTTCGCATCCTTATCGAGAGTTTCCTTTTGCTCCGATTTTGTTCACAAACCATCTGTGCAAGTTGACTCTTGACGACCCTCTTATCATCTCAGCTCCAGCATTACTCGCCGCGTGCGCAAGTATGCCATCTCTCGAGGAACTATCGCTCGTCATCGAGCGCATCACAGCAGCTGCGACATCTGAAGTACAATCAATATCGCTTCCTAGGCTCAAGTCGCTACGAGTACGCTCCGATCCTTTCAGTATATTCCCCGAATTCTTAGGACGTATCATCGCACGTCCTTCTCACCAGTTCCTCGCAGGCTGCTCGCTCGGGCATATCCGTTCATGGGATGACGCTGAACAAAATTCCGCGGCCTACATCGAACGAATACCCAAGATTATCGTGAGCTATCTGTCCATCTTCTTCGAGGATAACAACAGCGCACTTTCACGCCCAACGTGCCTAGACCTCAATATCCGCGATAACCTCGTTATTTCAGTTTATGCACAGTCATGTTCCATCGAAAACGCCTACTTTCGTATGACTGTTTCTGGGCGCAGACCATCGGGTATTGATGATGCAGTCGTTCAAGCGCTCCTTACAGTGGACTTTCCCTCCTCCCTCACCCGACTACATTTCGAGCCTCCCAACCTCTCTCGCTCACACACCTCGAAAATCCCCTCCCTCGCCCCCATATTCCATACACTCAACTCGATAACGGACCTACACACCACAGTGAAAGGCCTCTCGTACATCGTCTCGGTCTCATCCCAAGCTAAAGGCCACATCTTCTTCCGGAACTTACACACCGTCATCCTCATGGACAGTATCCAGGATACCCATTTCTACTCAGCATCGACGCGGCTGGTGGTACAGTCGTTTTTCGCTCATCGATACCATGTATCTCCTGTTAGTGTTCTGGATCTGACGTCTATCCCTCGACAATCTGGGGACTTGCGGTATTTGGAGGAATTGGAAGGCTTGAAGGTGGTGTGGAAGGCAGGTGTTGGAAGGAGTGGCGCGTTGGTCATAAGGGAGTATGTTTGCGGGAGTGGGGATCCTGAACAGCTTGTGATATGCTGAAGTGTCTCAGAGTACTTTACCCTACTACTGTATGTTCCTCTATGGTACACATGTGGGATGAGAATATGAACAATTACTAAGTGCGCGTCTATCAGATAGACCAAGAACGTGTGGACGACAGTATTGGACTCGATCAGGATCTCGTGGTTCGCCCGCAGAAACATTGACGCGTTCCTGGTCCTTCGAAGTACCTCCTCGCGCCAATCGTTTCGTTTCTACCCATGCAAATGCAGGTCGACGCAGTTTCCCCGTATAGATGGAGAATCAATTCACAGACTTGCCAGCATCATTTGCGCGCTGGGACAGGTGGCACAACCATCGCGCATCTTCGGGTCTATAACCGAAACGTCCAAGCCCTCCTTTCGCCATGCTTTTAGCTATGCAAGGATTTGATTTTTAGGAGTGGCTTAGCCGCACAAAAATACTCATAACGTTACTGAATGGGCCCGAAAAAAGGTGTGCATGGCATCTCCCTTTCACGGCACCGCCCCAAGCCTGTTACCTCTGTACATATCCCTCCAGCGCCATTCCCGGTCTCCGAATGGAAGCGAATGGGTACCCTCACAGCATTTCTCATTGTTCGCTTAAGAAAGTAACCCAAAGGTCTGCGGTGGAATACTATTTAATCACAACTGCCAGCTAGACTGGCTACTCGAAGACCCACAAGTCTTTTCCTCTCCTTTGCCTTCTTTCCTCCCTGGAGACTAGGTTCCTCTAGCACGAGCTTCTGCTCTCCGCGAGGATGGCGAGCGCGGCGGTTGATGCCGGCGACTCGCCTAAACCACGAATGACGAGTAACCGATGGATGGGATGGGTGGAAGGCGCGGGAAATGAGATGGGAGAGGACTCTAAAAGCTCAGAGAGCGAAGCCGATGGAGTGGTACAGATTGATGGGAGATGATGGTTTTGAGCTTGATTAGCCACGCACACTCAAACGCGATGGATGGAAGTAGGACGGAACACGTTATATCAAAAAGGTCAACGAAATGGCTCGCATGGACCAAGACAGGGAAGAAGAGAAGATACATCGAGAGCGTGCAGCGTGCGCCTGGAGGGGTGGGAGGTAACTGGAAAATAGAACAGGTGCGAGGGAGTCCACTACGTGTCCGGTGCTGCCTGTCTTAGTTGCGTGTAGGTATCAGTCTTGAAGCTTGATGCTTGATGGGCTATGGGCTGAGAATCTAGAGAAATAGTATATATGTTGGATCCAACTTGAAGGAACGAGAACGAATCATGCAGGAACGCATTCAGGGGACAAGGACAGGCTGCAGCGTATGAGAGGGTTGTCATAGGAGGGTTATAAGTGGATACCAGGAGCAAATTATGTGCGTTTCGGTCGTCTCCGGTGCCCATGTCCTAGTTGTTGATGTGGGAGCCAAAGATATTTATACAGATCATCGGAAAGCTCATGGGCAATGCTAGGTCGTGGAATAAGTAGGTGGAAACGACGTTATGTTAAAATTCGCTCAACTTGGTTCCGAGTCGTTACGTGACAGTTCTTGAGTTGTTTGAATATCGTATATCCTGGTCGAAATTGTCTAAGCACTCTCATCATCGGAATCTGATATATCTGGATTAACCTTGCTAAACAGGAGACTTTCTGGATTTCCACTTCCACATATATATTCGTGAAGTTCTCGATCCTGCGTCCACAACAGCTTCAGGCCGGTCAAAGCGTCCAAGAATCGAAGATCCCCTGGTGGCCACGTAGATCTGGTCAGATCGAGAGTTTCAATCGGCACCGTAGATCTTCTGGCGAATAGAAAGGGTTTTATTTGCCGTTCTGTGTTCCAGGTGCCACTAGAACCGCGGAGGTAGATTACTTTGAGTAACGGAAATAATACATTCCCATCCTCGGATAGGCTAATGTTGTGGATATGTGAGAGAGACTTGGGATGGGTGGTAAGCTCAATAATTGAGCCTAGTGCTAGGAACAATTTATAGAGCGTAGGATAAGAGACGGGAGGGTGGTTTAATACGAGGAATAATCTGAGTTGAGTAATGGTGCTAGGAAACTTGAGGGCAGCCACGGTGTTGAGTATCATATCCAGAATATGTCGTGGAATGTCGTCGTGACCATTCCCCGTCAGGCAGAAATAATAGCGGTGTTGGTAGGTTTCCAGATTGAGGGTACAAGGGAGTACAGCCACGCTCAATGCATATTGTCCATCTCGGTAGTGGTCAAAGAAAGTATTCGAGTATTGTAGGAATATCTGAAGCATTTCCTGCACTTTCGCTGTCTCTTTTTCAGGAAATCCTGATCCCGTTGGAGAAAGTGTCGTGTCGACGCTCAATGCGCACCCCGGATGCGCGGAAATGCGCCCCAAAAATGCTGGGTATATCGCTAATTCTGGGCCGGCGATGGTGATTGCCATGAGCGATGGAAGGCTGACTTTCCTGTGGGAATACATATATTCGTTTTGAGGGTCGCCTGCGATCAATCTGGAGATAACGATCCCCAATACTTTTAGATTCGGCATCTGTTCACAGGCAGCGAGGAGATCAGTAGCTGCGAATTCTGTGGGCTGATGGAGACTCAAGTGTTGAAGGTTGGCTGAGAGCAGGGCGGGTGGAAAAGGACGAAAACTGATGGGCATGACGATGGTGTTGTCGCGGAGAGAGAACTGAGCGAGAACGGGGGCTTTGTCCGAAAACAAGTGCATGGAGTGTTTGGGGAAGGGGCCAGCTATCGTTTCTATCGAGTTGTTTAACGAGGATAGGGAGAACATCCTCAGGTTGGGTGCTGGGCGACTGAATGCGCTCCAAACCCTTGCGTCGTTCAAAGTCTGCCGCAACTGGACATAGATGTCGAACACCTGTATCCTCTCCCAATGCGCATCTATCAGATCGACCAAGAACCTGTGGATGTCGGTATTGGATGTGACTGCCTTCGCGTAGCGCGCCTGCACACACAGCGGTGCGCTCCCTGTCCTTCGAAGTACCTCATCGCGCCAGTCACTGCATTCCTGCCCAAGGAGATCCAGGTCCATGCAGTTTCCCCAAATCGATGGAGAATCGAGGATGATCTGGCGCCACAATACACAGACTTGCGAACTTCTGCGCGTAGTTGTCAAAGGGCTGTTTTCGCTGCAATTTGCGGAATAAAACGAGGAGTAGGTGCCGTTTAGAGAGAATATGCTCCAGAGAAGGTCACGATGTAATTTGAATATCGGCGAGTTGCTGATGGAGGAGCTCGTCAGTGGTTCAGAGGTTTCTGAGTCCATCCTGGGGGGGGTCGTTTGTGAGAGTCAGCGATCGTCAAAGAAACGTTTCACACCGCCATTTGGTCTCCGGTAGTTGCCGAGCATATCATATACCGGATTGTTGACTTCGTGATGAGATCGACTTCCTATCTTATCGGAAAGTTGCCTCGCCATTATTAGGGTGTATGGGTCACCTTATTTGAATTGTTTTGTTTCACCTTGGACGACCAGCAGAAATGATGTACGGACACGGTATGGTTATATTCCATACATTTCCACAAGAGCTACCCTGGAGTCGTTTACACCTGTAATCAGTCCCGTCTGCCCTCAAAATCTTGATCTTGCTCAAGTTTAACACATTCCCATCAGCTTGCTTCGTCAACTCTGTTTTTGGTAATCAGCTATGTGTCTTCATATGTAGACAAAAGGCGCTTCACCTCTACATAAAAAACGACGACAATACCTCTGGTTCACCTGTTCCACAATCATACTCCACCTTACGATTGTTCTGTACCCAGATACCATCATACCAGTGAATTCCTCCAAGAATCGCAGGTCACCAAATTGCTGACTCTCGTCCTCGATGTATGATTTAGTGAAATCGATGGTTTCATATACCTCGTTGCGCTTCGGGCGCGCAAGAAAGGGGCCGAGGAACCGCAGGTCAGTCTCGTCATCGATATATCTATGCAGATATATGACGTCCAACCACGGAAAAAGAGATTTTGCGAGTTGCATCTCCCAGATTTTGACAATTGATTTGAGAGTGTCGGTTCCGACATTCAGCTCGGTGATGGATTCTAGGGAGGAGAAGAGGCGCCCGAGAGAGGCGTAAATAGCGCTGTGATCGCCCGAAAACTGCAGATGATCCACGCCAATATCGCGATAGTCGTCTGATATCTCGAAGAGGGAGACCTGCAGTTGCTTGACAGTTTCAGGAAAATTGAAGGATGAAAAAGCGTTAATTGTCGAACCAATAACTTCGTAGGGCAATTGCTCGATCGTGAATTCTGGCCCAAGGATGAATTTCGCACGGCGCGGGTTCAACGAGGTCGTACACCCAAGTAGCTCAATGAGTAACGTCAACTCGAGGCTCCGCACGCCCTGGCGATGAATAAAGACACCATCGACG